>APFE030818730.1:0-143566 GCA_000404065.3 Pinus taeda | reverse complement strand
ATCTTTCTAATGAGCTATTGTACGCGTCAAACGGAGATCGTATGCTAGAGTTACGACCCCGGGAAGTTGATGTACCAATTTACCCCAAACGGGGCCCATAGTTTGGCGTTTCATCTTCTAGGGTTCGGTTTTGGAATGTTAAGGGTTTTTCATTGTTTCTCAATAATAAATAGGCCTCGAGCCTCATTGTAACACAGTTCGGAACAGTTCAGAGACATGTAGCCGCACATCTCTTCTCAGAGATAAGCTACCATCGTCCTAGCTGGGTTATTTCCAATTCTGGTTGTAAGCATATTTCGGTATTTTCCATTAATGAAATGAAGTGTTATTTCCGCTGCATCTCTCTGTTTATGGTTATCGCATCTCTGTATTTATGGTTATCTCTGTAATCTATTGTGTTCCTGTTTAAATCCGGATCATTCCTGTTGTTCCCTTTAAGGAACAACTGTTGTTCCCTTTAAGGAACATTTTTTGTTCCCTCTAAGGAACAACAATTTCGCGTCCAATTTTTTTTCTTTTTTCTTGCTGTTCCCTCTAAGGAAAAACTACTATTCCCTCTAAGAAATAGTTGATGTTCCCTCTAAGGAACAACAATTTCGTGTGCAGTTTTTTTCTTTTTTCTTATTGTTCTCTACAAGGAACAGTTGTTATTCCCTCTAAGGAACAGCCGTTGTTCCCTCTAAGGAACAACAATTTTGGTGTGCATTTTGTCTTGCTATTCCCTACAAGGAACAGTTGTTGTTCCCTCTAAGGAACAACAATTTTTTGTGTGCATTTTCTTCGTTGTTCCCTATAACGAACAACAAATTTTTTGGCGTGTATTTCCCTTGCTGTTCCCTACAGGGAATAGCTGTTGTTCCATACAGGGAACAACTGTTGCTCCCTACAGGGAGCAATTGTTGTTCCCTCTAAGGAACAACAATTTTTGTATGTATTTTCTTTGATGTTCCCTACAGGGAACAATTGTTTTTCCCTCTAAGGAACAACACCTTTTTGAGTGTCTTTCCTTGTTGTTCCCTATAAGGAACAACACTTTTTTGTGAGGTTTTCTTTTGTTGTTTCCTTTAGGAAATAACACTTTGTGAATATTTGTTTGAGAACACCCTTTCTTTCCTTTGCTCACTCTTTATGATCCTCTATAGGGCACAAGTGTACAAATATATATGAAAGGATACAAATTTGAAGTTTACTGGAACAAGCAAATATATTGAATATTATCATCTTTAACAAGATTTCTTTGTATTGATCGAAAAAGAAAGGACACAACCATATATATCACTTCATTGTCCTCATTTCCACAATAAATTGAATTGACTGATTATTTGTACCATGCTGGTTCCCCTTGACCCTTATAATTCTCTCTGTTTATTATCATCAAATGAGGTTAAGGGCAGACTTTTTTTCTATTGATATGTTTAGAGTTCTTCTGCCACCCCTACTCCTAAGGAGTGTTGAGCCACCCTCTATATATAAATAGGAAGTTCTTTAAAAAAAAATATACATATGTTTACTAACAATTCTATGATTTTTACAGATGGAGGATAGGGAGTCTCATCATGAGCCAGCCTACCATGATCATAAGGAAGTAGCGAAGTGGCATTCCCACTATGGCCACCACACCAGGGATATGATCCAATAGATGCATCAAGAAATAAAAGTCCTTGGAATAGGAGGTCTCATTACGAGCCAGCCTGCCCACCTTTCGCTCCTTCCTAGTGAATGGCAATGTGTTCATCTGGTTACCAAGCCAGCACATTGGTCTCTACTCTAATATCATAATGCACTTCCCCAATTATACATAGAGGATCATGGTTCCAAAGGGTGAGAAAGCAACTCTGTGGAGGATATAGACGCCTGCAGGCAACAGAAGCTCTGCTGATGGTATTGAAGTCGTATTTTCAACATAAATAGTTATTATAATTCTATTTTCTTATTTTTTACCTTTACTACAGAGAGATTATGTTCCTAATTTATTTTGAACCTTTATGCATGCGATATCTTTTAAAAATCAATTGTAATAGCTTTAAGTGGAATGATGACGGTAAAGTGTCTTTCCTGTGTCAGTTGTCCTTTTTCCTTTTCAAATCACGTCATGACATCTCCTCAGTTATTGATAATTCTCGTTGTATACATTTATTTCAGCACTCTGATATCTTCTGGGATCCTTTCATTAATATGTATACCTTGCCATTTTCATCATCCCTATACTTCGCCGCCAGCACGTTATTCCTTCACTCATTCGGTCGAAGGTCACATATTATTTCAAAGGGGGGCCAGGAGCAACCTCCATTGTACTGATGCATGAGTGTCAGCTCTTTATTTGATTTTGTAGGGCAATACGACATTCCATAATCACAGAGTATGTGGTATAATAGCAAGTCCTAGATAACATTATTTATGCTTGTAAAGTATCATCCGATATAACCATTATAACAACTTGTTGTTCCGTCACTCGAATCTATCTATTGTTGTGCTATCTCTGCTACACTAAATATTTATAGAATTCAAGCAGTATGGGAGGAAGAACAATGCGTAGGGAGCCACTAATATTGGTTGTTTCTGATGTAGCCAAAGAAATTTTAGCCCGAGCTGGGTGGATAGCATACTTCAAGTGATTTCAGCCACCCAATGAAGAAATTTCCATTGAATTCCTATGAAATTTACAAAATGGACAATCCATTGTAAGGGGCAGACAAATCACAGTATCAAACGCTATGATAGCAAAAGTATCTAGGTTGCCAGCCGAAGGAACTATATGGGCTAACAAACAATTGAAGTTGCTTGATGCCATCGAATCCTTTAAGGATGAAGGATAGGAGTTGATAGAAAAAGGCAAAGGCGTTCAACCATCTTCGCTAGGAAAACCATGGGGAGAATTAGCAACGATCGTCCAGAATTACATCACATGCGATGGCTGTAAAGACATGGTAAGGCCGCATCAACTCAAACTCTTAGCAGTTCTGAAACAAAAATGCTTTGTAAATTTACCTGCATTATTGAACTTTTTACTCCATGACACCGCTTAAAGGCTAAGACGGTCCTGAAATATAGAGACCATAGTAAACCACCACTGTTTGATTAGGTTGATAGTTAGCTACAACCTCGCCCAACAACAATCAAGCTAGGATGAACTAATATTTTCTCTTGAAAGAGGTTTGGCTCTCCCTGAACCTAATCTTGTTCCGAAAAGGAAGAGGACTACCCTTGCAGCGAACATTTCCCAAAAGCACAAACATTCCACCAGGCTGAGGACAAACTTAGAAGAGGCCGAAAATCCCTAGGGCAGTATCAGCCAGCCCATAGAACTATCTAGTCCAGGAAGTGAGTAGTATTTGTAGTTAGAAGGACGGGATGACCCTGAATCAGACCATGAGGAAGAAACAGGGCATTTTGGAGATGAGGAAAGAAATGAATCATGATTCCCCTCAACATCAAATACAAGTCCCCTAGGAGATTTATTACATGATATCGAATTGGCCCAGATCTTGGCCATTATGAATGATTTCTTACAGCCTGAAATCTTGCTTAATTTTAATTTGGGAGCAACTCAATCTATGGAAAACTATAGCCATGACATAATTCTATCAGAAAATTCAAGCTGTGAAGCAGAAACATGTGCAGAGGCCATTCAAGAAGAGGTGAAGCAGCTTGGTGAAATGCCTCCAGGAGAACCCAGCCAGGTAGACCTAAACACGGAGCATACAGGGCAAACAGAAGGAGTAGAAATGAACCAAGAAGACGACTACAAATCTAGGGACACAGTTCTTGTAGAACATAGTTAGGATGAGCAATAGGGTTCATAAGAAGCAGAGACTATTAACAGAACAACTGCTCCTCTGAAAAGGTATAGAGCCAAAATTAAAAAGTTTAGGAAGGAATAGCAGAGGCTTCGGAAAATGGTAAAAAGGCTCAAGAGAAAGATAAAAGAAATATTAGCGGGGAAGGTTCCAAACAAAATCCTGGAGACAGTAAACGTGGCAGTTCAAACTGAATTATACAAAAGAAGAGCCAGAGGGACTCAAACGGAGCCCATACTCACTCAACCTGTTAAGGAACATCATGTAATTATTGCAGAAGTAGCTACCCAGATGAAGGTTGTACCCTCTTATAACATAGCTATTCAGACGGAGATGGTACCCTCCTGCAACATGGCCACCTAGACAGAGGTTTGGAACTCCCATAATAAAGAAACACAGACAATAGGCATTCCTTCTCATAGCAGAAGTACTCAGATAACCATTCAAGCCAAAGATATCATATTGAGCAATGACCCCAATATATTGAATCTTCAAGAAGATTTAGCACATGCTCGGCTTGCCGTAAAACGGCTTGAACAAGAAACTGTCTCCCAGCAAAAATACCAAGAATTACAGAGGCAGCTTCGGGACATGAATACATCAAAAAGTGAGACCTTTGACAAATATCGAAAAGAAGGAGAGAAAATTGAGAAAATGAAGCTCATATTAGAGAAGGTCATGAGTCAAATGGACACTATTTGCTCATTATACATTGATGTTTTGGCATGCAGATCACCTGCCAATAATTATGCCTTATTTTTGTTAGAATGATATTTACTGTTAAAAATTAAAGCTGTGAGAGCTGAAAAACCCATCGAATTAAAAACAATTGAGGATTTTATAAATTGTTTCAAATAGAATGGGGTAAAAGTTCAAAGGTTTCTTTGTGAATTTTACTTACACAATTTTGTATTAGAGGAAGAGGTGGAAAAGAACCCCAACCCCTTTTGTGGCGGATGTTCAATTCCAAGCCTTTATCTCATTTACTGTCAATCAACTGAAGTGGCTCAAGGCTCATAACATGTTCCAAAGGCAAGAGCATGGGCTGGATCTTTGGGTCAGAAGTGAACCCAAGCACCCTTTAGAAATGCTGGCTAATCACAAGAGTCTAATGACAAGGGAAGGAGTGATCAAAATTTTGGGGCCTATTTAGAAAGAGATTATACAGAAGGGAGTAGAATACTTCCTCTCCATTCAGGAAAGCTCCTTGGCTACAACCAAGCTCAGGTGGACAGTTTCCACTAGTAATGTACAGAATAGAGAGCATTTTAATTATAAACATTTTAAGCTAGCTACAGATCGTTTTGTTACATATAGCAATCTCATTTTGAGAGAAGGTCCTTATTGGCTAGGATGTCGGTTCTGTAGCCCTATCATTTGGTATCCCACTAAAGGTTATCAGGCTATATACCAATTGCCTGAAGGAAAGACAGGGCCCATCTTTGAGCTCTTGGCCAAGAACCATGGTTTTAGACCACATTACGACATTCCTTCTCCAGATTATTCTTTAACTTCTCTGCATACAAATTACTTGCTTTTCATGAGGACATGAAACAGGGTAATCAGGAGAGTATGTTGCATCATGAAATGGGTATGTAATTACTATTAATCTCATCATTCTTTTCCTTTATTCTTATATATTCTATATCCTATTGTGTTAATATATTAAAGAACTATGGTAAGAAATGAAGGAATTATCTACAGTTATGACTTAGCTAATTATTACCCTTCTTTATGAAGGAAAACAACAAAAGGGACAAATGTTATTCCCTAACGAGGGAACAACAAAAATCAACAAGCCAAGAAAGGAATGCGGCAGTTACGGTGAAGGCTAAAGACAAATCAGTGCAAGAAAGGAAAGGATGTCTAAAGTTGGAAATCGGTATCGCATTTACCATTTATCTTTGATCCTTTCTAATTATAAAAGGAGACGATTGTAAAAAGAAAGGGAGGAATCTCTGTTGTTATTGAATTTGTAATTTTAATTACAGACTCTCGCTGTTAAGAGAACACAGTGATATTGTAATGCTACTTATATTCGATGATTAATACATAAGTGAAGTTGTTGTTCCCTCGAGCTATCTGAAGTAACTTAGCAGTGTTCGCTGGAGGCTAAGTGCTTGACGTCTGGTGGATTCAACTAATTTCTTTGTGTCATACATTTCCAATTCTTGCAAGTGTGATGGTTTGATAGTATTCTTGCTTTCTATGATTTTATTTCCTTCGTTGTTTATTATTTTCTTGTGTTGACAGAATATCTCTGCTTTATACGATTTACAACATTATTGTTTAATTCAGTTCACCTTCATTTCAGATTTAGTTAATTAGATAAATATTCAACTTGATTTAATCAACTGTAAAGAGTTTAACTATCGTTTTTGGACTCTCAGATTGATATCATTTTTGTTTAGATTATTCACTAGAGATTGGGTTTGATTTATATTAAATCAGTTAAGAAGAGATGAGTTATTGGTATTGTACTCTCAGCTGATGCCATTTCAAATTGTTTAAGTTAGGATTGACTACAATTTCAGTAGAAGTTTAAGCCTTGAAGTTCAGTTGTTATATTCCTTTTAATGATTGTTGTTGGAATTTATTAGATGCATCTGTTTACTATTGTATTTAAAGATCTATACTGCAATTTAGGAAACATTACTCTCTGAATTAAATAGCAGCCACATACTGTGTACACTCTTGAAATAAGAGGACTTGCCTGAGTTGATAATTAATGTGAGGATAATTAGGAGTTTTAAAGGGCACCTATTATCACTCAACACACTGTTCTCTCGTCAATCGTGGATTCTTGTTTTCTTATGCCGTGAATTCGTGGATCTTTCTATCCAACCAGTTTTCGATCTCCTTCTTAGTTGGATTCCAATGATATGACATAACACATATCATTATGCAGTTCCCGGTCCTAGCAACATAACCATTTTTTGGCTTTATGGGCCCTGACCCAGGTTCAGCGTTAGGCAACCAAGCAAATCCCTACACTACTGGCCCTTTCGGCATCAGTCTGCAGAGTGCGGACTAAAGTCTCAGCCGAAGTAGTATGGGGGGATACAAGAACCAAGTTTTTTCACACTGAGATGGTTGTGATGTCGGTTTTCTACCTCAACCCATGCCTTTACACAGATTGATAATTCTTTTAGGGCTTATCGATGTATTTCCTCTTCCGTCTTTTAGAACCTCCGCAAAGGTATCTGACTGTCCTTCGTGCAACCTTAAACAATGATTTAGGCACTTATGCGCCCCTCTGATTGTGTTACTATCTCGTTCCCTAATTATCTTAGTGGTTAGCCAACTTTATCATGCAATTAAGATACCCTCACGTAAACATACATTATTACTTGCGTTCAAATAACAGATAGAAATAGATACATTCGCGCATCAATTTGACATTATAATGTAAACCCAGAACTTAATATAGCATAATCGCATGCAATAATCAGAGACAAAAAATATAGTGATTCCAGAATACTTCTCTTTATTTATGATTTCAAGTTCCTAGTACAGACTCTATTTGCCCTACACACACAGCTGCAGGGGTCCACGCACTTAGCTGTAGACCTCAACCCTAGGTCTCTGCTCACTCATCTGCAGAGCCTCTTCCTATGCTAAGACTCTCGCTCTTAGCTCATCGATGACTCATGACTCATAACTTACTTAATTTCCTCCATTTTTACGCAATCCCATGGTCCGTGGACCATGGGTAGATCTCAAAACTGACACAACTTATCTAACCCAAGGGCGGAAAACCATTTTAAATTTATATATCTTTCGTGCTCCGCGACCACGAAATGCGAAGACTTTACATTTATTTACACAAAATTCGGGACTTCTGCCCCAAAACTTGGGTGTTTAACCCAAAATTGACCCCCAAGGGACCCGTTCCCAATAATTTGTATATCAGATAACTCATTCAGGTGAAGGTAAAACCATTGAATTTTCACCTCATGATGTTGTAATTAAGGACCTAGGAGATCCTAGACATATTTTTGCTACTGGAATTGCTGATGGTTCTACAAGGTTGTATAATTTTAACAACTTTGAGTCATCAACTCTTCCCTCGGTATTTTTTGTCATAATGACAAAGTGAGCAAACTTTGGCATGAGTGATTTGGTCACTTAAACTATTGCTCCCTTCAAATTCTAAGTAAAGAAAATATGGTGACAAGTATTCTTATGGTATCTTGTAGAGATGGTGTTTGTTCCAGATGTGTACTTGGAAAGCATCATCGAGATAGTTCTGAAAAACATGCATCTTGGCATGCCTCAAACCCCTTACATCTTATGCATAGTGATTTATGTGGTCCACTTCTAGTTGTTTCATTCTCTGGTTACAATTATTTCTTAAATTTCTTTGATGATTTCTCCAGATGCATTTGGGTATACTTCTTAAAACTCAAGAGTGAAGTCTTTAACATGTTATTTGCCTTTAAGGCCTTTGTTGAGAAACAATCTAGACATCAAATTTTTAAGCTAAGATCTGATAATGGCGGAGAATATGTTAACAACAAATTCATAAACTTTTTCACTGAGCATGGAATTCAATTGCAACACACTGTTCCATATATTCCACAACAAAATGGTGTAGCTAAAAGGAAAAATCGCACCTTAAAGGAAATGGCTAATTGTATGCTTCAATCTAAAGGACTTGTTTTGAATTTTTGGGTAGAAGCAATTAACTATGAAAATTACATGGTAAATCACACTCTTACTAAGATTTTAAAGAATATCATTCCAGAAGAAGCATGGAGCTCAATTAAACTAGATGTAAGTCACTTTCGTGTTTTTGGAAGTGAAGCATGGGCCCATATACCAAATGAGAAACAAGAAGCCTTAGAACCTAAGAGTGAAAAAGGTATTTTGTTGGATATTATGAAGATGTCAAAGGATATAGACTTATTCAACCTAAATCCAAAAATATAATCATTAGAAGAGATGTAAAGTTTGATGAAAATATATCGGCCTACGAGCCTAGTTCGATGGATGTGCCACCTCTCTCTATCTCTTCTACTTCTAAAAATATTCCTTCTTTAGATGATGATAGCAAGGATGAAAATCCTCCCCCACCTTCTTGGGATCTTCCTTGAACTCCTCAGCTTCCAAAATAGGTTTGTGCTACTTGGGATGCAACAGGTGTTCTTGTAGGTGATCCTACAAATCATCATCGTACACATTCTCAGTTCGATAGAGCCTCTTCTTTGTTGGCTCAAGTTTAAGCGAATTATGATCTTGAAACCTTTGCAGAAGATTTAGGCCATCGAGATTGGGATGCAACTATGAATGAAGAATATTGTTCATTATTGGAAAATGATACATGGGACTTTGTTCCTCTTCCAAAGGGACGAAACCTTGTTATATGCAAATGAGTTTAAGAACCAAGTTTGGACCAGATGGAAAAGTTGATAAACATAAAGCTCGTCTTGTTGCTAAGGGTTTTTCACAAGTTGAAGGCATTGACTATATTTAAGCCTTCTCCCCTGTTGCAAAAATGAACTCTATCTGCCTTGCTCTTTCCCTTGCTGCCTATTTTAAATGGGAAGTCCATCATATGGATGTTAAATCTCCCTTCTTCCATGGGGACTTGCATGAAGAAATCTATATGAAACAACCTCCTCGCTTTAGCCAAACAGACTGCATCCTTGTATGTCAGCTTAAGAAATCACTGTATGGTCTCAAGCAAGCCCCTCGGTCTCGGTATCCCAAAATGGATAGCTTTCTTTTAGATACTAGCTTTTCTAGGTGTCATTCTGACAATACTATCTACATCAAGAAAATGGGGAAGTCTCTTATCATTCTTGTTCTTTATGTTGATGATATTATCCTTACTGGTAGCGATCCCAACCTTATAAACCATGTGAAGTCTAGACTTAAAAAGTAGTTTGAAATGACAGACTTATGACACTTGCATTATTTTCTTGGTCTTCAAGTCTTGCAATCCAAAGAAGGTATTTTCCTTTCCCAGTCCAAGTATGCCTATGATCTTCTATGCCACTTTCACATGGAATACTGTAAGCCAACACCTTCTCCCTTTCAATCTAGAATCAAACTTTTAGTCACTTATACTTCCCTTGAAGTTGATGCTACCTTATATTGTCAGCTCATTGGAAACATTTTGTATCTGACCCATACCCGTCCTGACCTTTCCTTTGTTGTTGACCTTGTTGCTCAGTTTATGCACAAACAACATGAAATTCATTGGAAAGAAGCTAAAAGAATACTTCATTATGTTCGAGGTAAGATTTAGTTTGGGATTCATTACAATGTAGGAGAATCTCTTTTATTGGTTGGTTTAACTGATTCTAATTAGGTTGGTGACCCTAATGATCGGAAGTATACTCTCGGTTATGTCTTCACTCTTGGTTTTGGACCTATTACATGGGCTTTCCAAAAACAATGTACCATTTCTCTTTCTTCAGCAGAAGCAGAGTATCTTGGCATCGTTGAAGCTTGTAAGGAAGCCCTGTGGTTTTGTCAGATTCTATAAGAGTTTGGTTTTCAGCAACAACATCCGACTACACTTTGGTGTGATAATCAAAGTTCCATTCAACTATGCAAATATCCAGTCCAACATCAACGCAAAAACCACATTGAACTACACATGCACTTCATCAAAAATCTCATTCATGACCATGTTCTTGAAGTGTAATATTGTTCAACCAATGATCAAGTTGTAGAAATCTTCACAAAGGCTCTCATAGAGGCAAAGTTTACTAAACTTCAATTTATGGTTGGAGTTCAGGAATTTTTCATTAAGGGGAGATAGGCTCTAATGCTTACTTCCTTATACCATTGTGTCATCTTTGTACATCCTTCAATCCTATGCCAAGTTGTTCTTAAGGGGGATTGCTAGGATATTCCAACACATAGGAATTAATTAAGTATAACTTGGTCTAGTGTATAGTTGGGTAAAGTGTATTTCTTTAGTATGTACCTTTTGCAACTTACAATTCGATGGCCATGATATATTCTAGACATGAAGTGATCTCACGGTTCATTCTCTGCTCGGTATTACCAACACTTGATTGTGGCTTAACACCCGATTGGTCCATGATCACTATTTAAAGAGCATGGAGGGTCATTTCTTGGAGACCGTTCATGAGAGAAGCTTATGTAAATTTTCATTTTTTTACATTAATAAATTTCCTGAGTGACCGTGTTGGCTCAGGTCATGGAATGTTTCCCTCTTTGAGGATTTTAACCACGTCAAGGATACTGGTTTACTAATCTGTGATCTGTTTGTGAGTGGTGTCCTTTGGTGTTCAACCTAAGGAACTTACCCTTTAAATTCCTACAATTTTTTGCATAGATTTCAAATGAAAATATCCTCAAGACTACGAACAGTTTCCATAACTATGCTTCTATGACATCATGTCTAAGATGTACAATAATGTTGAATCTTATGAACTACATTAGGGATGTCCATAAACTATTTCATGAGTACTTAATATTAACAAAGGATTTTTCCAAAGCCTTTAACAAATTCTCCCAATGAGTTACTTTTGGATTTAAATATTTTTCTTACTCCTTTATCAATCACTTCCTCCACAATGAAATATATGTTTCTATTCCTTTATTTGTTTCCTTCTTCTCAAAAGTTCTCTTTACCCATAGGTTCCATAGTCAAGGTTTACATCTAGTTGTGTATAGATAATCATAAGGAAACTATCGCCACACATTAATAGGAGGAAACCACTATTCATCCAAAATTTAGTCTAAATTAAAAAGGAAAAATGGTATCCCATTGATATGCTAGACTTGAAGTATTCACTTCCTATTCTTATCATCTAACAATCATGGATACACATAACTCTTGAATTTAAAGAATTCTAATAATTAGAAACAGGGTGAAGGAAATTTGGTCCTCACATATGTTATAAGTGTCTATCATTTTTTGCAGTGAAAATATGTCCTTTTACTTTAGTTGTGTTGATAACCTCCCATAAGTTTGATATATTTCTTCATGTATGTGTCCCACTAGGTGGAAATCATCTTCCACTATATCAACAATTGAAATTCCACATGTGACTAGCTCCATATGAGTAAGTAATGTGAGTCAACATTGAATCCATTAGGTACTTTAGTATTCAAAGCATAGGTAAACTTGTAGGAATCATTACTTCCTCATAAGTATTATTATTGAGGTGATCTCTAGGCTATTGGAAAATTTTGGATTAACATAACAATGTCAAAGGGATAAGAAAAAAAATCACATAATTTTGGCCCCAAAAATGGTTATTTAACTCTTAAAACATTCTCCAATAGAACCCTCATTTCATTAACTTTATAGTAATTCCATTCCATAACATCATAAATTTATTATAAATATCAATTCGAGAGTTTCCAATACTTCAAACCTTAATTTTCAATACTTCAAATATTGGTCTTTATTGTGACCCACAGGGGTGATATATGGGATTATAGGTACATGATATGACACCAAGTGGGGCATATATGAGTCAAATGTATATTTAATAATGATTAGTCTCACAAGAATGCTAATTAAGCAATAGGTGAACAAGTATATAAAGAGGTTATGTAGTTTCTATTAATAAGAACTTGTGATCACGATGCATGAATGCATTGATGTATTTGGACGAGGTTGTTCCATTATTTAAGGAGTTATTATTTAACTTATCTCATTTATATATTTTGGAGTTGTGCTCCATGCTCATATTTCTTGTACGTTGAGGGTACTTTAGTTTATTGTGTTATATTAAGGATCTAATACATAACATTTAGTATCATGGCGCTAAAGTGAAAAAATGAGCATTTCCACGATCCTTGAATTTTGTGTTTTGGGGATCTCTATTAGGGACTCACACAAAGTGTCCCTTTCATCTAATTATTTAGATGGTGCTTGCTAAACCAAATAGCACATACCATACAATCAAGAGGCAGGTGGTTTAATTCTATTCTACTAAGCCTTATCATAAATTACCAAATAATATTATAGAGCCCAAAGTAAATAAGCGCTATGCAGAATCTTAGCCATCCCTAGGGTTTGAAACCTGCACAAACCCTGACATTACAGGAGGAGCGACAAAATGACAGAATGCCAATAGCAGGAAGAGACATGCCAATGAGAGATGGGGCGCGGGGAGGGGGATATCCCCTCCTACCAGAATGTAACAACTGGAGATTCCAGTGGGAAAATCAGTAGTCACCCAAAAACCCAAGAAGTGACAAGACCGAATATTAGCCTAGTCCTCAGAGTGAGATGGCAGGAAAGAAGTAGAGGATAGTGCCCACGATATGCAATTGAGAAACCTAGATTCGTAATACCAATGAACAAACTGTAAAGATACCGTAGCTACATGAAGGAAGATGCCATGATATGCAAATTCATCAAGGTCTGGCCAATGGAGAAGGACCTGACAAAATGGATCCAATAGAAATGGCAACCAAAAGGCCATGTAGAACTCAAGTTGGGAGCCAAAGGCTTCTTCACAGTAATCTTCTCAATCCTGCAAGATAAAGAAAGAGTTTTTGAAAATGGTCCATATTTTCATTATAATGCAGGATTGTTTATGAGATATTGGGAAGAACGCTATCAACCAGATAAAGAGAAATTCCTGGCAGCCCCCGTATGGGTAAGACTATTCGGTCTCCTAATGGATTTCTAGGATCTGGAAATACTGGAAGGAATTGGGAACTCAATAGGAAGATCTGTTAAAATAGCCAAACCGAAAAAAGGGGTCGCTATACCTCATATGCTAGAACATGTGTGTATATGAATATATCAAAGCCTATCCCTGAAGCAATAGAACTGGAATATCATGAAGAAATCTGTCACTAGACCCTAGATTATGAGCATATCCCGTTACGATGCCGACGGTGTCACAAATATGGCCACTTATTTAAAGAATGTTCGTTGAACCAAGAAGGGGCAGATTCAAAATAAAATCAAGTGAATCCCCCACAAGAAGTGAATGAGGGATTCCAAGAAGTCAAGCATAAGAGGAAGAATCCAAAAGGCCATCCAAACTTAGGAAACAACAACCAAAAACAACAGATCAGTAAAAACATATATGAGGTATTGCAAGATGAAGAAGATATAGAGAATGAAACAGAAGGTATGGATTATCATGAAAAGGAAAAATAAAGCAACCTGAGAAAATAAAAAACCACCCCTAAGAGGAAAGCCCAAATAGATCTGACAAAAAAAGAAGAGCAGGCAGGAAACGAGCTCACCATAATGGAAGTAGATACAAGCAGGGGGGGAGGAGTTAAGCATGGAAGAGGAAGTCCTTAAACAATAGCTAAATGAATGGAGACATTTGAATGAAAGATTGATTGCAGAGGATAAAAAGAAATTGTATAAGGAAACTTTTCAGCAATACAAGGACAACCAAGGACAAAGACCAGTTGAGATAGCAGAGAAAATGAGAATGCAACCAGAAAATTACCAGGAACATCACAGAGATAAAGGAGGAAAGAAAAGAGGGAGGAGAAACCTACGGGAGTTAATCCAAATAATGGGAGAGATGCTGGTAAACATTGGAATGGTTGTACCACTATCAACGACATTCCAACAACTCAACAAAGTTACCAAATCATAGTACTATCATGAAACATAAGAGGCCTCAATAGTCGAGGAAAAAAAAGATGTCTATAGCATCGATTGAGAAAGGAAAAGCCTGAATTAGTCCTGCTCTAGGAAACAAAGATAAAATGATAAAAACTAGAAGAGATTCTACGAAAAATGAAACCAAGATATGAAGAAATAGCATTGGATACAAAAGGAAGTGCAGGGGGTATAGCAATCATATGGAACCCGACGGAGGTAAAAGTAGAATACTAGATAGGAATGTAGAGAATCCTCACAGGTTGTTTTCAGAATATAAGAACTGAATATTGGATCATGATCTCAGCAGTATATGGGCCACATACTCCTACTGAGAAGGAAAACTTTATACAAAGTATAAGGAAATTAAGCCAAGTACAAGATGAAAAACTTTGGTTGATAGAAGGGGATTTCAATTTGATAACCTCCCTAGAGGAAAAAAAAAGGTGGGATAAGAAGAGAAGTACCTGAAATGGAACAATTTAGGGATATTCAAGAAGAGCTCCATTTGGTCGACATACCGACAATCAATGGAACTTTCACGTGGAATAACCAAAGAGGAGGAAATCGAAAAAATCATGTCTCGATTAGATATATTTATTGGCTACTGAAAACTTAATAAGCAGAGATGTATATTATGAAGCATCAATCCTACCCTACATGGGATCTGAACACTAGTCGATTAGATTGGAAGTGGATTTGAAATAAGGACATACCAAAATATCATTCAGGTTTGAAGCATTCTAGTTATGCGACCCGACCTTCCTAGGAAAAGTGAAGGATTGGTGGAACTCAGGCAAGGAACAAGGGAGAAACAAAATGCACTCATTCCAATTATGTCATCAAGAAGTCAAAGGAAAAATTAAAAAATGCAATAAGGAAGAATTTAAAAATATTCACAAAGACTAGAAAATGTTGTAGGCAAAGATGAAAAGGGTGCAACAACAGATAATAACAAATGGCAGCATAGAATCCCTAGTGGAGGAAGAAGGGCAACTACTAAATAGTCTGGAGGAAAGAAGGAAACAAGAGGAAATCCTATGGAAGAAAAATTCGAGAGTGTAGTGGTTGAGGGAGGGAGAAAGGAATACTAGATTCTTCCAAAAAGTGATGATTCAACATTGCCAACATAATAGGATATTCTCACTAGTAGACCAGGAAGGAAATTGCCCAATTTAGAAGGAAGAGAGGAGAACTTATTGGTCCAGCATTTCCAAAATATAATGACAGAACCAAATCCAGAAAGGATGAAGGCTATCAACAAGATTACTAGGCATATCCTCCAGCTGGTCAGTCAGGATCAGAACCTAACTCTAATGAGGGAACTAACCATGGGGGCGATGGAAGAGGTGATCAAAG
The DNA here is from genome assembly GCA_000404065.3 of Pinus taeda. Classification (NCBI taxonomy): domain Eukaryota; kingdom Viridiplantae; phylum Streptophyta; class Pinopsida; order Pinales; family Pinaceae; genus Pinus; species Pinus taeda. The sequence continues at coordinate 127,837 of APFE030818730.1, read as the reverse complement.
GATTAGCAAATAACAAATCACCGAGATCGAATTGATTCACAGTAGAATCTTTCCAGGTGACATGGTCGCTTTTAGGAAAAGAAATCCTAGAAGTGGTGGAGTAGTCCAGAAGAACTAAAAGGATGCATCCAGCCTTGAACTCAACTTTCCTAAGTCTTATCCCAAAATTGGATTACTCGGAAGAGCCCCAGGGGTTTAGACCTATAGCTTTATGCAATGTAATATATAAAATTTTGTATAGAATAATGGTGAATCGTCTCAAACCGATCTTCCTAGGTCTAATCTCGTAGGAACAGTCTGGTTTTGTAAAAGGAAGGTAGATTGTGGACGGGATAGTGAAGGCTCAAGAAGAAATCCATTCACTAAAGAACCTCAAAGCTAAAGGAATGATGATAAAACTAGATCTATTGAAATCATATGACTGATTAAGTTGGACTATCTCCAAGTAATCCTGAAAGCCTTTGGATTTGATTCCTGATAGATAAACTGGATCTACTCGATGATATCGATCCCTGTGTTCTTAATTCTCCTTAAAGGCGCTCCTACAAGGGCATTCAACGCAACAAGGGGACTATGACAAGGAAATCTGATGTCCCCCTTCTTGTTCATATTAGCCACTGAAGGGTTAGGTAGATATGTAAAATCAAAGGTGCAAGAAGGACAGTTCAAAGGTCTGCGAATTTGGGGAAATGATTTGCCATTAACTCATCAACAGTTTGTTGATGGTATCATGATGTTTGGGTAAGAAACACTCAAGGAAGCAAGGGCCCTACAAGATATCTTAGAAGACTTCATGAATTCCTTAGGAACATAGATAAACAAAGAGAAGTCAGATATTATTTTCTTCAATACAACAACCCAAGTGAAATCATTCCTAACAAGAACAATGGGCTTTCCAATCGAAACCTTCCCATCTAAATACTTCTCGCTAAGTCTAACCTCGATTAGAGTGGAAAATCGGAAAACTCTTTTATTCAAGGATGACTTCATAAATGGACATTTAGGACTTTAAACATGGCAAGAAGAGTCACTCTGCTAAAATCAATGCTTCAATCAATCACGATCTACCAGCTTTCAAGCCCAGTAGTTCCTAAAATAGTCTATAATGGTACGATTAATATCTTTAAGCAATTCCTGTGGCAAGGGCCACAGACTGTAGAAGAATGAGCATTACTCTCTTGGAACTGGCTAATTAAACCAAATAAAGTGGGGGGATTGGGACTCCAAGATCCATATACCTTAAGCTAGGTAATGAGGGAAACGTTATGGTGTAGATGGATCCAAGGGGGAACAAATCCATGGAAAGAAATATGGGAGAGAAAATATGGCATGCCTAGATCTCCAGAAGGGATATTAAGAGCCCACGAAAATATAAAAGGTTTGGCTATATGGAACCTTGCAACTGAAAACAAAGAACTGATAAGGAACCATAGCTTCTGGGAAATCAGGGGAGGAGATAAGGCTAGTTTCTGGCAAGAGGCTTGGCAACAGAGAGAAAAATTATTTAGTAGGCCAAATCTAGCAGAAATATTCCTCAACACAAACAACCCAACAAATCAAACGGTAAAAAACTATTGGGAAATGAAAATAGGAGAATAGTGGAGGAAATGGAAGAGAAGAAAATATTGGCGAGAAGAACCAAAATTTATCCAGTGGGAAACCTATGATAAGGAGATGGATTCAAGAGTAATAGTGACACCATAAGGACCGAACATTATAAGGTGGGGATACAGAATAAAAGGGATGTTCAGTATCTAAGAAGGCTACTATCTGCAAGAAGAACACCATCAACAAGAAGGGTTACCCATATGGGAACATATATGGAAGGACAAACTATGGCCAAAAATAACGTTTTTCCTATGGGTGGTCCTCCACGGCCGCGCCCTAACTTGGGACCAACTACAGGTAAGGGGGATGCAAGGTCCATCGGTTTGTAGTGCATGTGATAGGAAAATGGAAATGGTGGAACACCTTCTAAATGATTGCAGTTACAACGAAGTCATATGGTAGAACCATGAACAATTATTCGACCACTTAGACAGGGATGAATTAAGTATGAAAACGATAATGGAAAAATGGTGAAAGAAGCCATACCATAATCCCATCTTGAATCAAGCCTAGAAAATCTCCCTAGGATTCCTATTATGGGTGGTGTGGAAGGAAAGGAACCGATGAATTTTTAAAGGGGAAAAAAGAACAACAATTGAGTTATGGGAAATGATAATTCATAACATTAAAGAGATGATTGTCGTGGAGAAATGGTACCTAGAGGATTGGGAAACTATGTCGCAGGAGTGTCGAATAATGGAAAGGTTAAAGTTGAGTCCTTGAATGTTGATGCCCAACTCCTAGAAGCAGAAACCTAATCCACGTGACTCCTAAAACCACTTCGTGTTTCCCTTGGAGGATTTCATAAAGTTAAATTTTGACGGGGCAACTAAAGGAAACCCAGGTTTAGCTGGCTCAGGAGGTGTGTTTAGAGACCACCATGGGAACGCCATCTAGATTTTTGTGATGGATTATGGCACAATGACCAATAATGAAGCCGAACTCTATGCACTAAAGCAAGGGTTAGAAATAGCTCTAAGAGAAAATTTTCATAAAATAGAGGTGGAAGGAGATTCAACACTGGTTATAGGCATAGTAAAAAAACTTCAACAAGGAACCCAATGGGAGAAGATAAGCCAAAGTTGGAGAACAACACGATTAGTCTAGGAAATAAGACACCTAATCTAAGGGATCAACTACATCATACCAACACATGTCAGGAGATTAGGGAACGTGGCAGCAAACTACCTTGCCAACTGGGGATGCAGAAAACATGGAAGCAACATGGCGTTAATGGGTGATGATGTAAGCTAAATAAAAGGAATGATTAGCCTCATGGAAATTCTTAGAAAAGACAAGGAAGAAGGATAGAACCCCCAATCAAAGTGTGGAGGGAAATGGAGGGCAGAGGGAAGCAGTCAGGACAAATGGCAGGAGGGAGGGTATGGTGTCGAATGGGAAACGGAAAATGGTAGCCGACAGGAGCAACCAGAAATGGTAAGGCTATGATGAAGAGTAATAAATGGCAGGTAAGTAGGAACCTAACCTGAGACCTACACATGAAGGAAAGGGAGGCAGACAACAAGGCAATGCATGTGGTAGGTACCTCAAAATTGAGCTTAGTTAGGTGTGAAAGCAAGTTAAGGCAAAAAGTGGTAAGGGTGAAGGGTAATTTCATGCAGGCTGAAGAGGAGGAACGACCAGACGAAGCTAGTGAAAGCCGTGAACTAGGGTGTAAATACCAGTAGATGACCTTTGTATGGAATTCATGGTATGTCCTCTCAACCTCCCCCTACGTTGTTTGGGTCACAGTGCTATGGAAAATGGATATTAAGAGGGAATTTGAGGAGAAAATCCATGAAAAGTTTAGTAAATTCTGGCTCTGTGTTAATGGTTTTGAGTTACTAGATAACTGCTTAGTAAACCTGCATGGGCTCATCCTTATAGCTCTCTGGGAAGGGGGGGAAGGAAACTCCGAACCCTTTAAGAAGGATGATAGGCCAAGGGAGAGAATGCGATTATAGGGACTTATAAAAGTTGACATAAGTGATACCATATGCGTCTCCCCTTGTAATTATCCAAGGAAAATCACTCGGAATCAAGGGAGGCCTACTCCATGGGGGTGGGTGGGGAAAACAGGGCAAGGTAAGAGGTTTGGGGGTAATCTTGATGCAGGAGCAGGCGACTCACAGAAAAGCCTGCACTTTCTATGTTTTTTTTCCCAGTTAAAAATATGTTTTTTTCCTCAGTTAAAAATAGGAAAAAAAATAAGACATGCTATCTTTTCTCTAAAAGTAGGATTAGCATGGAGAATAAAACTTCCTAAATGGTAAAAAGCTTAAATTATTAGGTAAAAGCCACTTTTGTACTAAATAAAGATTTACATTATGAGTAAAAAAGGAAAAGGATGTAAAAACTTAGCCGCTAAGGAGGAAGGATTTCCTCTCATGTAGAATTCTAGAATTAGGAATTTATTTTGTGTATGAAAAGTAGGAAGAAGAAAGAAAATTAGTAGCTCTTCGATGTAAACAGTGTGTCTTAGATTGAAAATGAGAGCGCAGATCTGGATAGGACATGTATGTATTTTGACTATGTAATAAGGAAGAGAGATATCTTCCGCGCAGTAAATATTTGAAGGGATTAATAAAAAGGTTTGGATGTTTTTTTTGAGTAACTGCCCTATCCATTATATGGATATATATGTATGCCTGTAGAATTTCATAAAAATGCTGTGGTATTACATTTGGGAACGATGTGGCACAGAACCAGCAACTAAACCTTATGTAAAATGTGTTAAGGAGCACCATAAATCTATTGAAAGGCTGATAGCTGTGTGTGTAATTATGAAGTTGTGGGTGGATTCATTAACCATAGTTGTGCGTGTAATTGTGAAGCTGTACGTGCGATATTTCCTATAATTGAATGCTATAGTAATTTATATGGTTTAATTGAAAATCAAAGAACTGTGTGGATATTGTGTGGACAACGCATGGACATTGTATGGACAGCGTGTGCGTTTTACCCTCGGTGCGCACAATTAAATATACATCGTTTCTATTATAAAGTGCTGTGGTGTGCATGTTCCAACTGCTGTGTGCGGAATATTCATAATATGGTGACAACTTAATTATAAGGTTTTCCATCACTGTTGTGCGTACATTTCCATGGATATCCTTATACAAGAATTGCAGTTGCAGCATGAGTTTAGTTTATAATTGTTGGGCGCCTGTATATGCGTTCCCACTATAAATGCGTGATCCAAGGGAGAGAGAGCCGGGTATTGAAGATATTGTAATCAAATTGGAGCAATTCTCATTAGGGCCAGAGATTGGTCCATCATTAGTGGTATCAGAGCCAGCAACTGGCGTTGAGTTAAATCTCAGGAGCAACAGAAGGATGGCTTTCAGGGTTGGAAGAGGACGAGGACGTGGACGTGGTGGAAGAGGACGGCATGCTGAGAATGTCGAATTGAGGGAAGATATAGAGGAGCTGTGAGCTAGATTGGATGCGCTAATCTCCGGCAGAAACATAGATGATGGAGACGTGAGTGAACCCGAAGAGGAAGCTACTGAGGAGGAAGCTGTAGATATTTCTCCTGAGATGAGGCTCTTTCAGTCAGTGATGAAATCCACAGCCAGGCCATGGAACCAGTTAGTACCAGTGTATCAAGGAGGACTAAATCCAGAAGAACTGATCGATTGGATTAATAGCATGGAGAAATTTTTTGATTATGAAGAATTGGAAGATGAGAAGAAAGTAAAGTTTGCTGTCACCAAATTAGTAGGCCATGCAGCGCTCTGGTGGGATGGTGTGCAGGCGGAAAGGAGGAGACTGGGTAAGTAGCCAATCAAGAATTGGAGCAGAATGGTAGCAAAGCTAAAAGGTAAGTTTTTGCCCAGTAATTATCAGCAAAGGTTATTTAGACAAATGCAAAATCTTAGACAGAGAGCTTTAACAGTGAAAGAATATACAAAATAGTTTTATAAGGTGAGCATAAGAGCTGGAGAAGCCCAGAATACAGATGAGAGGGTGGCTAGATATATGAATGGCCTCAGGATGGACATTCAGGATGAGATAAGTCTATTTTCTCCTAAAACAATAGAGGAACCTTATCAGATAGCACTGAAAGCGGAGGAAAAACTCATGAGGAAGCAGTTTGCCAGAGGGAGAGGGACTTTCAGAGGAAAAGAAAGTCAAGGTGGTAGTGGAAGATCTACATCACCTGCAGAAGGAGCTAGCAGTAGCTCAACCCAGCATGCATCCACAGGAGGTGATGCAAGAGGCAGAGGGAGTTTTTCCAGAGGAAGAGGCAGAGGAGGAGGCAGAGAAATAAGATGCTACAGATGCAACAAGCTGGGACATAGAACTTTTGAGTGCCCAGAGAGTGTAGAAATAAAGCAGAGGAATGCAATTGTGGCTCCAGCTGAAGAAGAGGTACCAGTGGCAGTAGTAACAGAAGAAGTGGATACACCAGAAAGCAGAGAGTCTTTGGTACTTAACAAAGTTTTGATCAAGCCAGCAAAGGAGGTGACTGAACTGCCACAAAGGAAAACTTTATTTAGGACAGTATGCAAAGTTCAAGGGAAATGTTACCAGATGATCATTGATAGTGGAAGCACTGATAACTTGGTTTCTATAGAAGTAGTAGAGAAATTGAAGCTGAAAACAAGGAGGCACCCAACACCGTATAAAGTGTCATGGTTGCAAAAGGGACATCAACTGCTGGTAAGTGAACAATGTGAAGTAGAATTCCAAGTGGGAAAGTACAAAGATAAAATTGTTTGTGATGTGATTCCTATGGATGTGTGTCACATATTGCTTGGAAGACCTTGGCAATATGACAGGGCAGCCATGCATGATGGGAAGAGGAACACCTACAAATTTGGAAAGGATGGTGTCAATCATACATTGTTGCCTTTGCAGGAGGATGTACTAGGACAGAAGACTGATTCAAAAACTCTGTTATTTGGAGGAAAGGAATACTTGGAGCAAACAGTGGATGTACAGTTGAAACAGGAAGAACTCAGAGCAGCTGAGTTGGAAGAGGAAGTTCATGCGAACGAAGAAGAGGATCAGCTGGAAGAGCTGGTATCTGAACCGACAAGTGAGATTGTTAAAACTTGTAGTTTTCACACTGACAAGTTGTGCATGAATGCAGGTGAGGAGATAGTAACAACAGAAAGCTTGGCTTGTGAAAGTATTGAAGATTGCACAAAAAGTTTCTCAAAAGAGATGATAAGTTTATGGCATGAGTTAAATGTTCTAGAGAAAAGATTAGAAGTACAGAGGATAAGTATTTAGAATATAAAGACAGAGATGAATGAAAATAAAGAGGTTCGAGAATACAGAGGCATTCTCGGGAAGGATGATACTGAGGATAGACTAAGTGATAATTTCAAGAATGACTGTGATCAGTATACTGAAATGCTGGCAGAGGGAGGTAAGGCACTGATGCCTTATGAATTTTATTCTAACAAGTGTTTTGTGAGTGTAGGTATTGGTGCAGAAAATTTGACTCAGTTGAGGAGAGAAGAAGTTTTCTGTTTCATAGGACAAGAGGGTGTGGATGATCGGGTGGCAGTCAGAACAGAAACAAGCATAGAAGCAAGAAGTCAGCGGGTGACAGTACAAACTGAGCAAGCCGTCTTAGCTCAGCAAGCAGCAAGAAATCAGCAGCTTGAAGAATTATTGGACAAAGAAATTGAGCTCATTAGAAGAATCATGTTGAAAGCATCTCAGTGGAAAACATTAGCATGGAAGAGGAGCAGCGGAAGCAGCAGCAAGATGAAAACAGAGACAGATTATGAAAGTGCAGCTAATGGAGCAAGACAGCATAACATATGGAGACCTGGAGAAAGGCAGCAAGTAACAGGAGATGGGGACTTGCAGAACAAAGTATGGGATCCAAGAGGACAAGATAAAAAAAAGCATGATCAGGAGATCATGTTCATTTTCAACCTTGGGAGTCTGATGCAGGAGCAGGCGACTCAGAGAAAAGCCTGCACTTTCTATTTTTTTTTTCCTAGTTAAAAATATGTTTTTTTCCTCAGTTAAAAATAGGAAAAAAAATAAGACATGTTATCTTTTCTCTAAAAGTAGGATTAGCATGGAGAATAAAACTTACTAAATGGTAAAAAGCTTAAATTATTAGGTAAAAGCCACTTTTGTACTAAATAAAGATTTACATTATGAGTAAAAAAGGAAAAAGATGTAAAAACTTAGCCGCCAAGGAGGAAGGATTTCCTCTCATGTATAATTCTAGAATTAGGAATTTATTTTGTGTATGAAAAGTAGGAAGAAGAAAGAAAATTAGTAGCTCGTCGATGTAAACAGTGTGTCTTAGATTGAAAATGAGAGCGCAGATCTGGATAGGACATGTATGTATTTTGACTATGTAATAAGGAAGAGAGATATCTTCCGCACAGTAAATATTTGAAGGGATTAATAAAAAGGTTTGGATGTTTTTTTTGAGTAACTGCGCTGTCCATTATATGGATATATATGTATGCCTGTAGAATTTCATAAAAACGCTGTGGTATTACATTTGGGAACGCTGTGGCACAGAACCAGCAACTAAATCTTATGTAAAATGTGTTAAGGAGCACCATAAATCTGTTGAAAGGCTGATAGCTGTGCATGTAATTGTGAAGCTGTACATGCGATATTTCCTATAATTGAATGCTGTAGTAATTTATATGGTTTAATTGAAAATCACAGAACTGTGTGGATATTGTGTGGACAGCGCATGGACATTGTATGGACAGCGTGTGCGTTTAACCCTCGGTGCGCACAATTAAATATACATCGTTTCTATTATAAAGTGTTATGGTGTGTATGTTCCAACTGCTGTGTGCGGAATATTCATAATATGGTGACAGCTTAATTATAAGGTTTTCCATCACTGTTGTGCGTACATTTCCATGGATATCCTTATACAAGAATTGCAGTTGCAGCATGAGTTTAGTTTATAATTGTTGGGCACCTCTACATGCGTTCCCACTATAAATGCGTGATCCAAGGGAGAGAGAGCCGGGTATTGAAGATATTGTAATCAAATTAGAGTGATTGTCATTAGGGCCAGAGATCGGTCCATCAAATCTAAGCATGGAAAAGTCTATAGATTGCTTGCTTGTAGGAACCGACACAAAATTGTGAAGTCGAAAGGCCTGGAGGCCTATGGGAGGTTTCGGGGGAGCTGCTGCTCCTTGGCTTGGGTAGGGGAGAAGGCTAGATACTACAACTGACAACATAATCAAAGGCAGTCTGTCCTGGTGGCGAAATAGCTGATAAAGTCAAAGTACCCTGTTTTCAGTAAAATCTATAGGAAGCTTGACCATGAGCACGAGGGGGTTATCTAGGTTCATTATGGGGAATGTGAAACAGAGGAGGCATAGCGTCGAGGATAGAGATTGTTGTGAAAAGGTTTCAAACATATAGTGAGGGGAAGAATATGGGGAAATTTGACAAAACAAAGGCAAAAACTCATATCATAAAACATTATAAGTATTCTAAAGATAACCTTATTCCAGCTTATAATGTCTTAATTTTGGTTCGCATTATAGGTAGCATAAATGCTAGTGTTCATCAGGCCCTGGTCTAGGAGTGTGGGAACTGTAAGAGCAGAGAGCAGACAATGATGGTTAAGGAAGACATACAATAGGGAAGGAAAGGGAACAGACGAATAGGAAAGACGAGGAAAAAATGAATGGCCTGGAGCTATCAACAAGCAAACCTCCAAGGAAAAGAGGAGGGAAAACAAGACAGAAAAGTATGTAGAATCTTATCAATGCCTACTATGTAGGAACCCCCGCTGAAGTGAAAGCAATCATTTCTGAATGGGAAAGAGAGTTAAATGCCAACATCGAGAACAAAGAAATTTTGACAGAAAAATGAGAGACTATAATTAAAGATCCAAGCCATACTTGAGATCGCAAAACTTTGTTTAGGCAGACCATCCAACAATATTGGGTTATGAAAAACATCCTAGCCAAAGCAATGACCACTTATAAGGAAAGAGAAGAACTAGAAAAAGACAGAAAAGCATAACCAAGCCTTAAAGATCTCTAGAAGGAGATTTAGTCTGTTCAAATGCAGCAATACCATAACAATCTCTGCCTGAAGACAATTGAACAACAACTCCAGACAATGATGCAAAGTGAAGCTCCTGGTTTGAGTGCAAAAGCCCTAACACCAGTCGATTCTTCACATGAATGAAGCAGAAGTCCAGTTAGTTAAATTTTGTCATTATGTTGATTAGCATTTACTTTTTGAGTATGAAGCATATAGAAGATAAAGTAGCCAATGTAGCCTGGATGATAAGAATAACTGTATTTAAATTTTGGACAACGTTTGTTGCAGATAGGTGAGCAACAAACCTAGTTCTCTAGTGGCAGGTTGAGGCCACCAGCGAAATTTTAAAAACTATTGAGTATTTGTTTATGAAATATTAATAAAAAAAGAAAACTACCAAACTTACACAAAATAATTAAAAAATTACCAAATAATAATGTAAAATTATATATAAAAGAAAAAAAAATAAAAAAAATTACATTCTATATTTATTTAAAGTAATTTTATTATTTTACATATAAAAATAACATTATAAATAATACACATACCTCAATTTTCTTAAAGAAAACAATCAGTTATTATCTCAAATATTATCTCCAAAATCCCATAAAACCCTCTTTATACATAGAACCATATCAAATAAATATAATATACATTATTGTTAGTAATATTTTTGCTTTTATCAGAAGATTATTGCCTCAAATCATTGAAAGATAGATCTCTCACTCTTCCAACTTGGATTTAAATCCCCTCTAAAATATAGTTAATTGTAATAACATAAATCGTAAACACCCCCAAAAGTAAACCAAAAAACCAAAAAAATTGTCAATAACGATAACCTTTTATGCCCACTAAACTTTGTGGTGTTGCTGTTACTAAATTTAGTCAAATATAGAGTTGCAACTTGCACTCATTTGATATTCTGTTTGGCACTACAAAACAAAGTTTGGATCGGTCACGCTACCAGGGTGAGGACAAGCAAGAGTCCAACAAATATATCTTCGGATATCTTATAATATCACAATGACAACTAAATAATTTGAACTTAAATCTCACCCATATGCTCTCAACCAACATTACGATGACAACTAAATAATTTGAACTTAAATCTCACCCATATGATCTCAACCAACAAATTACGAGTTCCCTTGATTCTTTAAAAAAGCAAAAAACATTTGTCCCCACAAACATGTTGCTGCGACTAAATTTAATCAAACATAGAGCTGCAACTTGCACTCATCTGATACTCTGGTTGTCACTATAAACAAAGTTTGGATCGATCACGATACATAGCTATCTTCCATAATCATCCATGTCATTCTGATTTTTTCCTTGATACAGATTAGGGTAAGAATTTCAAATATGAAGCACCTATCAAATTTGATAGTTTCAACAATTTTAATATTATTTTCCATAGCTATATTGCATAAGCATGTACGTAATTCAGATATTTTCTAACTTACCAATCATATTAGAATTTCAAATTTGATATATTCATCAAATTTGATAGTTTTTATCTTTAACACTTATTTTAATTATTTAACTAAAAAAATCGTTTAAGAGCAAAAATTTTGGCTGTATTTAACCGGGAAATCACCCTATTGTGAGGGCAACAGTGCAATTTGAAACTGGAAAAGTTGAAAAAGTTAAAGGTGTGAATGCAATTTATGACTTGGTTGAAAGGTGAAACTTGAAAGTAGTATACGAACTATTTTCAACCAAGCAATCTCTAGGTTGACTTTCATCTTAAATGCATTAATTGCATCATTTATTAAATGTGCAGAAGTAAAATTATTGGGCAAGAGTTAACCAGCTTGCTATAGGGCATTAAATGACTGGTTAGCTGCATGTCCTTTAACTTTATAATACACCCTATTATTTTTCATTTATCTAGTTATGAGCGCTGGTGTGTTATAAAGTTAAAAAGCATGTAGCTAACCAAAATGCCCTATGACAATCTGGTTAACTCTTACCTAATGCCCTATGACAATCTGGTTAACTCTTACCAAATCATTCAATGCAATATCAAATGTGTCAGCAGCAGTTCCGTCTCCTTCCTGGAAACTCCCTTTCCTGACCTACGTACATATCTTGCTTTCTAATTTTCTATATAATTTGGCGGATCCTCTGTATAGTCATGAAGATATGGTTCAATGGGAAAGTTGGGTCTCCATGGGCTTTGTATTCCAATTCCTAACAGAACTATGTCTATGTGAAAACTGCTCCAAACATGATTTCTTGAGTTGAAACTCAAAAACTAATATAGAAAGCTGCCGCATCTCGCCATTGCCATTGCCATGATTCCCTTCCTGCTCTTACGACTCTCTCCTCTGTTCTGTATTCCACTAACGCTTTGGGTTCCGCCCTCCAGGCGTTTAACACTTCTTTGCACCACAGTTTCAAGTTACTATTACTACGTGATGTCTAGCTTGCCCAGACTCTTCCATTTTACCCGTATTTATATTAATCGCACCCACTCTACCGTATCATATTAATCACACCCACTCTTTCGTTCGCAATCATGTTAATGGCTGCCCGAATGCCACCACCTCATATTAATGTCAGCCACACCCTGCATGAATTGAGACTACAACGGATTTCTATGCTCGTATTGTGATGGGATGGAAGACATGGAAATTACACCTTACTGTGCATTTCGTTCCAATGAAGATGGAGATGGAGATGGAATATATATATGTTTTATGAATTGATGTATGTGAGAGCCTGTAGGTAATTTTATTTCAGACTGAAATGAGACTAATGTCAGTTAGTTTCTCTCTGTAAATATGCTTTAGGGTTTGTGAGTTGCTTTTGCTATACATTGAAAGGCTCGTACTATAGTTATTTGGTATTTATTTGTTTCAACTCTTTGTTCATTTTCAATCTTATGTTCACGATAATGTCTACAACTGTGAAATAACTTGCACAAGTTAAAAAATGGAGCCTTCCATAGTTTTGAAATAAGGTATAGATAGAAAAAAATAGCATCTATCAAGTAAATTTGATGAAAGGTAGGATTAAGCCCAAGAACAAGCACGAGGTGGGGATGCTTACCAGCCCAAAACGTGGCTCAGCTCTCTCTCTAATTTGTTGTGGCAAAGGGAATTTGTGGAGGTTTTATAAACCAGTAACTAGGATCTCCAGGGTGGAAATTACGGATTCTATAGAGGTGCGGTGATTCTTCCAACACCTCCTCTCAAACTCAGCTCGGGGAATCAAACCTGGGTCCAAGCTCTGATACCATGTGGAGGTTTGCCATTACACCAAAACCGGCAGATATTGGTAAACATTACAAGCCAATTTCATGGTCTCTTATGGGTATGTTAGGCATAGATATTAAGCACCTTGTGGCAAGTTTTTTCTTCTGTAAATTGAAACTTGCTTTATTTTTATTAAAAGGATAAGATGGAAAATAGCTGTCTCAAGATTGGCTTATTACATTGGTATTTAATATTGGCTATTCAAAGTTATTCAATTCAATTAAATTGATAGAAAATTTTTGAAAATTCTGTAATTTTATTTATCTGACTTACTATACAGTACTAAATATTTGCCGGACTTTTGTTCATAATTTACTAGATTCAATTGAATTAACAAAAAAAATTGGAAAATCCTGAAATTTTATTTGGTTTTTGATAAGCGTTCTGAAGTTCGATGTGGAATATTTGGCTCACGCATAAATACAGTAAGAGCAAAGCAGATCCTGAATCAGAATTATAAATTCTCGTGGCTCATGTACTCTTCAGAAACCCTTCCGGATACATGACGATTACATTACTAAATGCTAACGCTGGTTGATTTTTTATACATTTCAGAAACCCTTCCGGATACATGAGATGCATACTGTTACTATTAATAACTGAGTGGTAACGCTGGTTGATTTTTTATACCATGAGATTTTGCAGAGTAAAATTTAATTTTTTAGCAAGGTAGTTAATGACTTATTTTAATAATTTATGCTTTTTGATGTATTATGTATGATTTATGATGGATAGCGGAAGTAACAGAATAGGCTGTATAGAGAATAGGGTTTGCAGAGCAGAGTAAGAGCATAGGAATATGCTATTCAGAGAATGGGTTTTAGAGCAAAATATAAGCATATGTTCGGTATGCCAGTTATATATTTTTATTGAGAAAATTTTCTTCATGGAATTTTTTGATTGAGAATTTGAGCCAGTGTTAAATTGTAATGTTTTAAGGTCATGCTCTATATAGACAAGTGTGGTTAATTAATTGTTACAAAGTAGAATTTGATTTGGTTGGGTAAATGAAGAACTTGTTATTGGAAGTAATAAGTATTATGGGTAATTGTCAAAATTTAATTTAATTTGATTTCATAGTATTTGAGGATATATGATAAAAATTGAAGAGACTAAAATGATGGAGCAGAGAGTTATTCTTCTCAATATTAAGAATTAGTTAAATAAGATTATATTGGAGACATCAACAATAAATGACTAGAGTGAAACTCAACTAAACTGGGCTAACTAAAACTAAATTGGGACACTTGGATGGACGGTTTTGACACCTAGCAGGTGGTTGGAATTAGATTCTCCAACTCTCCCCCTTAAATACAACCACATAAAAATTCAATTAAGATCCTTGCTGGGCTATGTCTCAGCTAGGTTTTACAATTTTAAAAATTGACTTCAACTAGATTTTATTTTCTTCTTCTCTTTTTGTTTTTGTTTTTGCTGGTGTAGGTCTTCCATTTTTCCAAGTTGTCTAAGCATGCACTGGGCTTCTTCAAAATTCTACTTGTATGTGAACTACTACCACATATTGTCTTTTGTGGTGTTATTTTCATCATCAATTTGTTGCAATATAATATTATAATAAAAAAATATTTCTTCAGGACTACAATACTTGAAAATTTCATTGATTTGTTTATCATTGATGTTGTCTTCAGCATTCATTTCTGCAATTTCTATGTAGACTTCATCAATGCGTAATATTGCAAGCCATGCTTCAAGGAAATTTAACTCTTCTTCACAACCATTTTGTGTACCTGCACACTGGAAATCAATGTTAGAATTAAAAATATTTGTAGAACCACATTGGTTTTGTTCCTTTTGCTATGTAATGAGAGTTTTCTTCTTTTTTACTTCCAACTCTGCTTTTGCCTTTGTGTCTGTTTCCCCTTTGTGAGCTTCCTTCTTTGCCTCTGCATCTATTTTTGTGTCTGCTTTTGTTTTTGTTTCTGTCTCTTCCACTTCTATACTAACATGTGTTGCTGCAAACAACTTGTCTTCCACTTGGTTTTCAAATTCAAGTGAGATTATCTTACCAAATAACATCATCTCTATATGATGTTTTTGTTGCATCATCTGTAACCACTCATCTTTAGTCAAAAATATTTCATCAAATTTTACATCAGCAATATTAATTGTGGGATTCACCATAGCATTGACTGCTCCAATAATAGTTTCACTGTCATCAACAAGTTCCGTTGCTAGATTCACCAAAATTTCATGAGCAAGATTTGTTGCCGTATTCACCAAATTTTCATCAGCAAGCTTTGTTGTTGGATTCACCAAAATTTTCATCAACAAGTTTTGTTGATGGATTCACCAAAATTTCATCAGGAGTTCTGTTGTTGGGTTTACCAAATCTTCATCCACTTTCGCTTGTGCATAGTCGGATTCAACAAAATTTTCATCTTGATGCAGATATGTTGCTATAGATCCACCTCCATCTTCAAATTCAATACTCCTCCTTACACCAAAACTCCTCTCAAAGGTATCTCAGGCCATGGCTGTCTTGGCATGAAATAAGGGAAGAATTTTGCCATCCACATATTATTTTATGCATGTCAATGTGAAGGCATCATTTTACCTCTTCACATCCAAATTTAAAATGATATCAAACATCTCTTGTTGTCACTTTGACCTTCTTACTCTCTTGGTTTTTCCCATTTGTTAAGTGTTGAATCATTACGACTCAACAAACAAAAGAAATTGGAGATGTCGCATGTTATTTGGGTTGCACAAACATATGGTTCTACAAATTCTCTACAAAGACTTCGGTTCCAAATTCCGACACTCTCAAAAAATATCACAATACCGTTAACCAATTGGAACCATACTTTGGTTTTTTTATCGCCTTTTAAAAACTTAATTTTTTATTTTTATTTTTAAATAAAATATGCTCCCTTCTTTTTATAAATCATTTTCATAACTCCTTAAAATCCTTTTTTAAAATCTGGTAAAAAAACTTATTAAAAAAACTTTTCTTAACTTAAAGAAAATACGAATGAACCTTTTTGAAAGGACTTTGAGTTTTTCTTAAAATAAACTTGCCTTTTGAATATCCAAGGAAGGAATTCAATATGAACTTGACTTTTTGACTTTGCCAAAAGGCTGGACTCGTGCTCTTTGGTTTTTCTAACACGGGGTGAATGGTGGTGAGGCCGCATGCTAACGCCTTTCTCGACAGTGAAGGCCATCGTTAGTCTACCCACACAATCCAAAAGAAACTCGTGTGTCTTCAAAATTGTATAACTTTGAGACCTGTAACACGGTTATTGGTTGAGCCTGGTGTGTTATAACACTTGTTCTGATATTATGATAAATATTAAAGAGAATAAAATGTTGGAGTAGAAAGTTATTTTTCTCCGTATTTCGAATTAGTTAAATAAAATTACATTACAGGTATCAATAGCAAATGACTGAAGTGAAACAACTAAATTGGACTAACTTAAACTGAATTGCCACACTCAGTTTTGACATTAGTTGGAATTAGATTCTCCAACAATGTAAGTGTATATTTTGAGAGTGCTTATACATACCTAATATATGACTCCATTTCAAACATAGATGCTGTTGGTAATGTGGAATTTGTATAGTTCGCTCCACTGTAATGTGGAATTTGTGTGGAAGTTCAGTTTATATCATGCATCACATAATCTATGATGTAGTTGAGTATATGGATGAATTCACAAATTCTCACAATATACTATTTTAATGTAAAGCTATATACTTTGTTCCAATACATAAATCTATTTGCAACATTTATAATTGAAAACTATTTTTAAAGAGTTTTTGAATTTTTCGCCTTTTCAATTTTTCAATGTAAATTTTTTCTTATTAAATCTAATTCTCATTCCAATTCTGATTCTAATTTGGTAAATATGCTTTTATCTGATTAGATTTAGAAAATACATCATTCTCTAGGGTCTAAGCATGAATAAATTTTGAAAATATATCATTCTCTAGGGTCTAAGCATGAGAAAGCTAGTTTTTTCATCATTTTATCATATTTTTTTGCAAAACTAATTCTCTGATTCTTTTGTAAAGATTTTGAAAAGGTATCATTCTCTATAATGTGAGCTTTTCAAAGCTATTCCTCTCATCTTTTCATCATCTTTGTTGCAAAGCTATTTCTCTACCATGGTTTTTACGAAACTAGTTAGTAACGTCATTATTTAATAAAATGATGTTGAAAATTTTCAAAATATTATATCTAAATCTCATAGAAACACATAAACGAAGTAATCTTGACCCAATGATTCTAGACACACTTCATTTTCTCCGTCAACTTTTTAAATAGTTTGCATGGTTTTTCTTTCGAAGTCACACAACTTCATTTAACACACCAAGAAAGTGTTTAGCACAATTAACGCAGATAAGACAAGACTCGAGCTTTTTCCACATTCATGAAGAATCTTGCAGATAGATCAATATCGCTTTAATTCCATTCAGAATAGGTGCATTGAAACTTCGAACCGATTTGCTTGAAGTTAGAAATTTGCTTATAAATAAGAGGAATGCAAAGTCATGTTGCAAAGTTGATTTTTTTAAGACTATTCTCCCCATTTCCACCTTATTTGATGTTCATATAGGATTGTCTATCTAAATTTTACCATCCAATGAAGTTCTTGGAGAGGTAAGAATAAAGAGAAAGTTACCAAGATCAAAAGACCCTTCAAAGGGACATGTTGCATTCACTAGCATCTAACCACTTTTACAGTTGTGCTATTAATGATTTATCAATTGTAACAAATATAGATTATTGTTTTCTATTTGATCATTGTTTCAATTTCATATTTATAACTAGGTTCCAGTTTGAATTTCATAATTGTTCTATTGTTTACATCGTTTGCAATTTACAATGGTATTCAAGTGTTTAATGGTTACTAACCAATTATGTTGGTGCTAGGCTTTAGAGATGGGGTTTGAAAAACTTTGCCAACAAATACCTTATAAACATCAACATTTTCAATATCCAAGGATTCTAGAAAGTGTGACCCAAAATACTTACTAGAATTGTAAAAACATATTAATTATGAACTTCTACTTTCATTAATAACAATATTATGAACTCTAAACATTACATTTACATTTTAGATTCATATAAAAAAAATCCATTAACAATCTTAAAAAAACATTCATCACAATTCAATATATTCAAAGAGAAGAAACAACTCACTTTTCAATATCTTAGTTTCATAAATATGCATCCATCACATACCTTTAAACCTCGGCCATAACCCCACAAGATAAAGGCTAAACCAACTTAAAAGGACACTAACATTACAATTCCAAAGGTGGAGAAAAGCTATAAAAAAATACATCTAAATATTTGTTCATACATTTTTTTTTTTTTAATTATGTTTATAGCGATACAATTGCAACCCTAACAACTGCAACCTTACTAACCACTAACTAATTAATTACAAAGTAGATACAACTGAAATTCTGATAGATGATCGCTTGCTTTGGCACAAGATAATCATTGTGTGCAGTGTATGTGTGCTTAATACAAAATATTGTGTACAAAACACCTCTTCAATGTGCAACGCCTATCGTACATCTTCTCAAAAAATTTCCCTGCTTTAATATCAACAGCCAACAACACTAATATCCAGCACTTGAGGAACCAACTATTTTTTAAGTACAATGTATATGAGGAATGGAATTCTGATCAAGAGTTATTGTGAAAAACTTTCGAACTTAGAATGAGTCGAGCAAGACCTTCAAATCATTGCAACACTTTTCACCTTTGTCATTGTGGTAGACCCGGATGAGATTGATCCATTCTTAAATGAGTCGAGCAAGACCTTCAAATCATTGCAACACTTTTCACCTTTGTCATTGTGGTAGACCCGGATGAGATTGATCCATTCTCTTAGTTGAATTTACATGACCACTTTCGCTTGGGCATTCATGACCATAGCGTATTGTAGTTCAACTCTTGTAACTCTAGCACTATAGTGCTTGGCGTTTATTGTTCAACCAGACATCTTGGTTATCACCTCCTTGCGTGTTGTCGAGGGATCTTTTCATTGATTTGTCACTATAGGAAGGATATTTCAAAAAATAAATTTGTTATCTTAAAAAGCTATTAAGACAAAAATAATTTAAGACAAAAACACTTTAAGATATATTTAAAACAAAATATATTTCGCGAGGTGTATATATATAAACTTTAAATAGAATGAGGTTTGTTGATTTTATTTATTTATTTTTAATTGAGGGCCTAGATTGATTCTCAAGGGAATATGTTCAACATATGCTTAGTATTAATGCTTATCAATGACTTTAGAGTATTATAGAGTTTGTTAGGTTGCATTGATTTTTAATAAATTAAAAAAATTAGATTCGTGCTAGGTGGCTCCCTATCCACCAATTTCCTAGGGATTTGAGATTATTCCATTTCTAAGAAGTTCCTCCATGATAAGTTCATCATTATTATTTATAGAATTCATTTATATATAAGAAAATTTTATTTAGCAAAATGGTCCATTACTTTTAATAAGTTAAAAAAAATTAGATTGGGGCCCACCGACCAATTTCCTAGGGATTTGAGATTACTCCAATTATAATACGTTCCTCCATGATTAGTTCTTCATTATTATTTATAACATTCATTTATATACAAACAAATATATAACAAGGTATTTTCCTATGTCTTCACTATGGTGCAAATAAATTCCATCCATTCTCGTGTTAAGATCTCCCTCAACGTGTTTGAAGATCAAATTGTTTACACCAATCTTCTGCTCATGCTAGAAGAATGTGAGCTACAAGTTGTGAATGATACGCCTTATTCGATTAATAACAAAGTTTTCCATACCATATATAACAAGGTATTTTCCTATAATCGTTGCAGCAACTTACTTCCTTGTTTTCTTTACCAGTATGTGAACATACATGTATTTATACACTGCTATAGGTGTCTGATAGTGGCCAATTTGACTTGGAAAACCTCTATGAGAAATTTGGGCATTTGATATTGGATCACTAGGCCGACTTACAGACTCTTGAACCTTGAGAGGAATATGTATCATTGCACAAATGAGGAGTACAAGGTATGACCGACTTATGCCACAAATCTCCATGAGATCAATTATGTGCCTGCTATAAATTTAGTAATTGAGTGTGGTTTATATGTTAATGATTTGAAGGAGTGATCTATGGATTGATCTTATATTTTTTTCTTTTATGGATTAGTATTGATCAATTTTAATCACAAATCTAAGAAGTGTTTAGAGTGATATAATTTTTTCTTGTGTAATTTTTTTAAAAAAGCAAAATTTGAAAAAAAAATTTACATCTCAAAGATTAAATTGACAGAAAAATATAGCTTAGATATAAAATAATAACATTACCTGAAATGCTTAAAAATGTTTTAACCATGAAAATTGATTTCTTTTCATTGTACATATTAGTTGAAATTGAAATAATTTACTTAATATCGGATTGAAATGTTTTACTTATGAAGTACATTACTTATATTAATAAGTTTCATGATAAGTTCCTCTATGATTAATAAATTATGAAATTTAGAGATTATGGTTGATGTTTTGAAATGTATTTTTATTTTAGAATTTGAAATGCATGATATTGTAAATTGATTATAAGTAAAATAGATGAATAAAAAATAAAAAATTGGTTCTTTTTTTTAATCAAATTTTGAAATTTAACATACATTAAAAAATTGTAAATTTATAGATTTAAAAATCCATCAATTTATTATGTTGATTTGAATTGGTGCAACTTTTATCTAGGTGTGTTTTGGAAGAGGCTAGTGTTTAATATTATGCTATGGTCGAGTGTTTAAACTCGAATTTCGTATCAACCACATTTAAATTGTTGTTTATTTTATTAAATGTTTATTTTATAATTACTTCATTATTATTTATTAAATGATTATTAATATAATTGCTGTTATTATTATTATTATTTTTAATAATTATTATTAATATAGTAGTAATAATATAATATTAATTATTATTAATATGGGTCTTATATTTATATTAATATTATTGATTAATAACATTAATTCTTAACATTATTAATAATTGATATATGTGCTTGATATGGGTCTATTGGCATTTATAAACCACATTTATTAATGTGGTTGCGCTAGTTAAGACAAATCCACCCTTAAGACAAAAACCATTTAAGACAAACTAAATACTATTTAAGACAAATCTTCCTTAAGAAAAAAACCATTTAAGATTAATCTACCTTGCAAGTTAAGACAAAACCTACCGGTTTGCAAAATTGACTCCTCACAGCATGCCTAAGTCGACTAAGACTATTCTCCTAGCCGGACAACTATCGGCCAAGAAAAAGGCTTCACTGACATCTATCTTGGCCACAAAGACTTCGTTATTGATATCTATCATACATTTCTCCTACTAACTCAGCCACTTGTTCATTTACTACACTATAATGGATGCATTGCTACCCCATGTAACACCCTCATCCCACATCTACCCAAGTAATCGACCAACCGGGGTAAACATGCGATGATAGGCCACTATGATGGGATTCAACCTCCTAGGTGACCTTAAGGAAGTGGAATTGACAAAACCACACCTTACATACCTTCTACATAAGCAACAAAACTCCTAAGAGCCATCCCAACCACTCAGGTAGGCAGCCCCTGAGACCAACTGAAGTTTTAGACCATTAAACTCTTAGACTCTCCCTTGACATAAGCAAGCATGCATATAGGAGGCTCTAAATGCTCCAACAACATGGGTATGCATGCATCCAGGGGCTTTTCTACCTAGTGTTGTGTTTGTGCCTCTGGGATTTGAGTCACTTTTTCAGGCCCATAACCCAGGTCATTGCCCAAAACTCAATGACACTTTTAGAAATGAATTTCACAACATAACAATGATGCATTTGCAAAAACATCAACAAGGACTAGACTAGACCCCTACTAGCCATAACATACATTTCGTCAAACATGTAAGAAATATATAATCTACAAGGTTAAACAATAGATTTGAGCATAGTGGTCTAATACTTATCTGATAATCACTAAGAAGCATTTTTCCATTATATCATTAGCTGCATTATCATCTATTAGGTCATAGATACATTGTTCATTCATTTAAAAATCAAAACATGAGGAGATCCATACATCATCACTATCATAATACATGCCTATAACTAACATAATAACAATAGAAATATCAAGGATACATTAGCCATAGAATCCATATATAAACCAATACATTTATACATAATATATCAAGGAAAGAACCTCTTATTAATGAAAGCAAAATCCAACTCAGGATGGGACTACCATGTTCCACCCGAGCATAGAATGGTTGAGCCAATTCTCTCTTTAGCCACCCCCATGACATATTCCAAGCATAAATGTGGGACTCAAACTAAAAGAACCAACTAGGGCATTTCAAGGCTAAACCACCTAACCCTCATCAATAGAAACTAGGCTTTACCACAATCCACTCTGGACCACTAGGCCAAAACCAGCATGAATTCCACTGTATTTATCCACCTACGATGTGAGGAATTTTCCTGTCTCCTAGTCTCTCAGGCTTTACCGCAATCCACTATTTGATCCATGGATCACTAGGCCCTAAACCAAGACTCCACCCTCTAATATTTATGGTATATCTCGCTATTCACAAGCAAGGATTCCTATGCCTAATCAAGGGAAACCACCACTAGGTTTTATCGTATATCTCACTATTCACTGGTCAAGGATTCCTAGGCCCACTGAGGCAACACATAATCTGACTTTAGTACAACCCACAGTCTAGTTCAAGGGTTACTAGATCATGTGTTCTATCATTTAGAGATACACCCCACTCATCTTTGAATCCATCCAGAAATCCAGCTCCACTAAAACATGAGAACCCCATCATGCCATAGCTATCCGGAAATAGAAAGGCTAGGCTAAAAACACTGTCACAATTGAAACAACCCATGCTATAACAACAAATAACCACATGCAATACCATGCATGCCAAATCTAGCAAGGAAAAAACACATGTTCTATGAATATATACAATGAATTCACTTCAGTATTTACAATGAAAAGGTGTACTTAACTCAGAATTGGAAATAATGTTTGAGGTACTGCTCATTGACAGGTAGTTATAAAGTTTCACCATCAAGATTCTCCAAGTGGAATGTATTGTTTTCCCTTACCTCTATAATCCTGAATGGTCCATACCATAGAGGGTCAAGCTTCCCATGTTTGCCCTTGTCTTCTCTCTTGGTATCCCACCTCAGAACCAGGTCTCCAACTTTTAAATCAATTTCTTTTATTTTTTTGTAAAAAATACCTTTCATTTTTTATTGATACATAATCAAATTATCTCTCACCCTATCTCTTCTTTCATTCAACTCCATTACCTTATGCATCCTTCTCACTAAAGCACTAGTTTCTTCCTTTGCTTCTTGAATCATTGCAACCACATGTTTCACAAGTTCACTAGGAAACAAATCTTGCATTCCATACACTAGCTCAAAAGGTGATTTTCCTATAGACCGCATTGTAGTCACTCGGACAACCCAAAGAGAAAACTTCAATTTTGAATCTCAGTCCTTCTAATTCTCTGCAATGGTCTTTTTAAGAATTTTCACCAATGTTTTATTGGTGGATTCATCCAACCCATTCCCTTGAGGGTGATAAGTTGTTGAATGAGATATAATAACATTATATTTCTGAGAAAAGAAAAAAACTTAACTGAACTGAGCACTTGAGCAATGTCAGTTATGATTTTAACAGGACATTCAAATTTGTTGAAAATGTTTTCCTCTAAAAACTTCATCACGCCTTGGTCATTTTCCTTTCTAGTAGGTATAGCTTCTACCCACTTGGTGAAATAATCAGATGTTGTGAGAATCCATTTATACTGTCCATTTGAAGGGGGATTAATTTCTCCAACAAAGTCTAGCCCCCATTGTCTGAAGGGTTCTTCTATGAGGATTGGAATCAAAGGCAAAGGGGCCAACTTCTTCTTCTCAGCAAAAAAATTATACTTTTGATAGCCTCTGACAAACCTATATATATCATTGAATAAAGTAGACCTATCAAAGCCTACTTGGAGAATTTTATGAGCAGTGACCTTGCAACTATAATGACCCCCACACCTTCTTTCATGATAATCCTTAATTATCTTTGTAGACTCATCTTCTATCAAACATAACAACAAAATTCCAGCAAGATCTTTCCAGCACAATCCACTCTCTACAATCACATATGGTTGTGCCTTGATTTTTAATGCTCTATATCTTATTATATCTAATGACTGAGGGAAAGAAGGAAAACATA
The DNA here is from genome assembly GCA_000404065.3 of Pinus taeda. NCBI lineage: Eukaryota > Viridiplantae > Streptophyta > Pinopsida > Pinales > Pinaceae > Pinus > Pinus taeda. The sequence continues at coordinate 103,675 of APFE030818730.1, read as the reverse complement.
AATAGTGAACTATGTGCTTATACCAATTTGAGCATAGGAACTTGTATCGGATCTTCATACCCAATTTTGACTTATCTTCATTTTCCCTACTCGTTTCTTCATTTATAGGTGTTAGTAATTTGATTCCTAGAGCCTGAAAAATTGACTCAGCCAACATCTTTTCCAACCCCTGTCCTTTCACTAATTTGGTTGGCTTTATGTCTAGGTCATATTCTTGGATCTTAGCTATCCATTGTCCTCTTTTACCCTCCACATCACTCTAGACTAAGACATCTTTGACTGTAGCATTTGGCACATAAGCAACAAATTGTGACTATAACACATAGGTCCTGAAAGATTTTAGGGCTTTCATTAAGGTATATACCTGCTTTTCAAGAATATTTTATTTGAGTTCAAAATCCCTAAGTACCTTACTAAAGAAAGCAATTGGCTTCTCTTTACCTTCATCATTTTTCTGTAGCAAAACAACAACTATTGAACTAAGCGATGCAAATGAGAATATTTGAAAGGGCTTTTGATAATTAGGACTAATCAAAACTGGAGTTTCTTGTAGTGCTTCTTTGATTCTTGAATAGGACTCTTTAGCCTCTTTGGTCCAATGTACTTCATTTTCCTTTTTCAGCATATTAGTAATCTCTTTACAATTTTAGTAGAGTTTGACACAAATCTCCTTAGAAAGTCTATTTTCCCCAAAAAAAATTGAATATCTTTCTTACTTATGGGCAGCGGTATATTTTGTACATCATGTACTCTTGCTGGATCTATTTTTACTCCCTCTCTTGAAACAATGTGTCCCAACATCTTGCCTTCTTCTAGAGAAAAAATAGACTTCTTAGGATTCAAAGATAGGCCATATTTCCTACACTTCTCAAAAGACTTTTTCAGATGTTCCAAATGCTCTTCATCTGACTTGGAGAAGACAGTGATATCGTCCAAGTATATAACCACAAATTTATCACCCACAAATGCAATATCCATAGCTCTCTAGAACGTTGCACCTGCATTCATCAACCCAAAGAGCATCTGGTCATACATGAAGGTTCCCCAAGAGGTTGTAAATGCAGTCTTCTTTTGAGCCTCCTTATCAACAACCACCTGATTATATCCAGAGAAACCATCAACCATTTACATTCTAACCGATCCAGTTATCTTTTGCAACACATGGTCCATTTTAGATAATGGATAATTATCCTTTAAGGAGGCTTTGTTCAAATTCCTGAAATCCACACATAACCTTATTTCACCATTTTTCTTCCTTACTGGTACTAATTGGCCATCCAATCAAATTATTGGAGTGCAACTATTATCTTGGCATCCAAAAGCTTCTAAACTTCTTTTTCAATTGATGGTAAAAGTAAAGGCTTGATCTGCCTAAGTTTTTTTTTTAAAGGGTTTAATCCCTTATTTCAAGGGAATTTTGTGTTGAATTATGTTCACATCATATGTCTTGAGATCATCATATGACCAAGCAAAACATCATTGTACTTCTTAAAAATATCAATATACCTTTCTTTATAATTAAATGGGACTCCCTTAAACAATTTGACTAGCTTGGGCTCATTCTAGGTCCCAATGTTGCAATCTTGGACTTGCTCATCCTGAGAAACTTTTTCTAAACCAACTACAACATCATTAGAACTATAGAGTCTTTCAAGAGGGACAAGTCCTCTTGGCAAAACATTATCCTTCAATTGAATGATCTTCTGATTAGCTATGGACTCTTTATAATCACTCACTTCTACATTTTTTGTTACCTCTTCCCCATCTTAATCAGTGTTAGTGCCTTGAAAGTCTTCAATCATCGTTAAGAACTCCTTGATTTGTTGGTCATCCTCAAAAAATTTCTAGTGTTTTATGTTATCTGGAACAGACGATCTATACTTCATTTCAACCTCATACCTCAGTTTTGGATTTATAGGAGGTCCGAAAGTGCTGGTTGCAATAGCCAATGAGTCTTCCAACCTGTTCCCATCTCTTGGAACAAACTGTATATTGAAAGCCTCGAAGAAATTCTCAACTAGATCACAAACTTCATTTCTATATGCCCTGAGTCTTGGGTTCTTTTCTTGACAGTGATTTTTGATCTGCTTTATAATCAATTATGAATCTCCAAAAACAGAGATAGACTCAACCCCCATTTGTTTTGTTGTTTGAAGAGATTAAGGATTCATATTATGCCACATTATTAGTTGCTTCAAACTATAATTTAAAATAAAATGGCATCATGTTACCTCTAGGAGTAATCAACAGGAAACCAACACCTATTCCCTCCTTGGAGTAAGCACCATCAAAGTATCATTTACATACACCTTCTATTAGTAGCTCTATATTTACACATGCTGAAGTGAGTTGCCTCTTATTATCTTCAGTAAGTTCTGCAATATCATGTAGCATAAAACAAGAAAAATCATCTTTTTCTTGACTGTACACAGGAGAATTACTTGCTCCATTCTTTATAATGGTCTTAACAAATCTTGTTTCTCTATATAACCTTCTCTCTTCCCCACCAAAAACTAGTATAATAGCATAAGTAAAATCCAACTTTAGAACTCCTCCTAAATTAGCTCCCCATGACCTAGATAACAGCATCCCAAACCTAGCCGGGATATCTACAACTACTACATCCATTACTAAGCTTCTGGCTAGGATCTGTGCCAATGAAAACACCATATCGTTGATGACACCAAGACACTTGAACTTATTTGAATCAAAGGAATATAGGTCTTTGTAGGGCTTAGTGACTTGTAAATTCAGTTGTTTCATTATTGACAATGGCATGAGGTTATGTGAAGCTCCAGAGTCAAGCATACAATTATGCAAGATGAAGTCATGAATCAATAAAGAAATGTAGAAAGGGGGGGTTGAAGGGTCTACTTCTTCAACATGTGGGCCAAAAACTACTATAGATTTATCTTCTTGTAAATTCATAGTATCATTCACATTCACATTTTGAGATAAGTTGATAAACTCTGCAATTTCCATTTTGTAAGCTAGTGTCTTGACCAACTCTGTAAGAGGTACTTGAATTTTTATTTTCTCCAATTCTTTAGTGAGACTAAATGCATGGAGCTATCTTGTATTCCTTTTTTTTTCTTGTTCACTTCTCCTCATAATTGGAATTTCTTCAGGAACAGGAACAATTATTTCTAAAGGAATTTCCTCAGTTTTATCTTGAGAAGACTCACCTTGATGCATCTGGGTCTTGTTATCTACACTCTACTGTTGTTTTCCATTGTTCAACTATTTTGCAGGATTTACCTCTTGTCAAATCATATTTTGTAAGGGAGCAAAAACATGCTGCTCACCTTCATTTTCCCGAACTCTAGATCTTTTTCTTGATCTCAAGTCACATTTCTTGTGCAATTCTGCCTGCATAAAATCAGTAAACTGGTTCCAATATTATTCAATTTCATTTTCGTCCATTTGTTTCAATATATTCTTCTTCAACTCCTATCTCATCTTCACCCCCTTCATACAATATGGAAATATGATCATCATGATCCTTAGAATGTTCTTCTGACACTTCACCAAGGTTTGCCTCCAAATAGAGTGGTACTTCGACCTGATCTTGGTCCTTTCTTTCCTTCTACAAAATCTGCAAAGGTTGCCTTCTATATTGGGGATTAAAACCTCCATTCTATTGTACTTGCCTCTGAGAATTTTTATTCTCCAATTCCAATTTAATCAATTTACTAGACAAGTTTTTAATCACCTTGTGTACATTGTCCTCCAATGTCTAGTTTTGAGATGATTCTTCTTTGGTCTTTCCCTTATCTTGTGTAGGTTGTGTCTCTAGTGCTTTGCCTGTAGCCACCATATTTGCTTCTATTTCTAGAGCATCAGTTTGAATCTGGTCAATGGTTGAGGATCTTCTCTCCCTTAACGTGAATCAAAAGTCTGATTCAAATGCCCCTGCAAAAGTCACTTTTACACCAATAGGGGGGCTTGATCTCCATTAGAAGACAGTTGTAAAGCTTATTGAACCTCCTAATGAAATCAACAATGCTTTCATGAGATTTCCTTTTGATAGAATTAAACTTTGTAAGTGAATATCCATGATATCGTTTCTCTCCCCATCTTTGGGTGAACTGACATTCCATCTCCTCCCATGTAGGGATAGAGTTATTAGCAAGCCCTTTAAACCACTTTCTTTCTTCACCATCTAAAGATTGCACAAAAAATTCTTAAAGCAACATCCAAGTGTTCAACATTAACATTTTCTGCAAAGTTACAAAACACCACTATATGTTTCTTTGTTGTTTTTTCATCTTTCCCCGTGAAACGAGGAAGAATTTTTAAGTATTCTTGAGGCATTGGATTTAGTTATTTGAGGTAACTGGATAGGTGCATACCTATTCATCAAGAATGAGGGTGTTTCCATGTTTGCACCAGAACTCACTGAGCCTTGAGTACTAGCAGGGGTATAACTTGCCTGAAAGGTAAATGAATTATGAAAAGCAGGTAATGATGATATAGGTTCAGGTTGAACAACTATTGTAGATATATTTTCAAGTACTAAAAATAGAAAGACAGACTCTAAAGGTTGTTCTTGAAATTTAGGTTCATGAAATGAGGTGGGTGTAAATGGTGATTCTTGATCAAGAAATGATAATCTTTTTGCTAATCTTTTAAGAAAAAAATGTGCAGAACAACTACTAGTTATAGACGAACAACTACTAGTTATAGACGACATGGGACTTGGTGTAGATGGAGTTTTTGGTTTCCACACACTCTTGGAAACTAATCCCTCAGGATCTAAAAGGAATTGAGCTTTCTGCTGCAAGGTATTTAACCTCATATGAGGCCTTTTTGGAGCCAGAGTTGCAATTCTTGTTCAATACAACCAAATATTCCTCCTCACTAAACAACTAGAGGAAATTATTAAAACCCAGGGAAAATATTCTTATCTTCATATCCCTGGAAATGGCGCCAATTAATGTTGTCTCTTAGGAAACCAATTTCTTGGCTGTGGAGAAATTGTTCCCAAGCCATTAAAGTTTGATTATGCATGTCACTTATTAGTACAAAATGTCTTTATCTTGAGGAGTATGAAGATCATTATTCTTAAAACCCTTGACTTATAGATGGCATGAAAATTTCAAGATGCCATTTGATGCTGATTAAAAATGTTGTGTGAAGAATACTAAGGAAAGTTTAAGACAATATGTTGTATTTAATAGAAGCTATTATCTTTAACTCATAGGAAATATAGAGAAGAAAACTTTAATAATGGGTGAGCCATTTTAAGGGAATTTAACTTTATTCACAGAAGTAAACAAAGGCCAGCAGCTTCATTACCATATTCAAAGAGAGAAGGAAATAAAATGACACATAATAGAGAGATTACAAATCATACACAACACCTTCTAGAAACTCTTGATTCTTTCATTAATCATCAATTCATCAAGTACAAAATTGTGTAGTCTTCAGATTCCCAAGACTCCAATCCTTTTTTGTTAATTTTCCCTCTTTTTATACATCATGGGACAATTGGTAACTACCAAAATCTGTCGAACTACTTAACTACTTTCTAACTTCTTAAAGTAAAAAGTCATTTTACAATATTACATTGGAGGGTATAAGACACGTCATTTTCTTAGAAAATAAAATAACATAAAATCAAATCAAATCAAATTATGATTGATTGTTGCTAGTCAATGCTTGGATTGTTGGTTTGGGTAGATCGTCCTGGTGATGAATCTTTTGTTTGTTCTATCATGCACTCTTTGCATCTTCTCCACAATGGTACATTTGGTTTTGTTGCTTCTTCCAGTTTGTTGAGTGCCATTCTAAACATTGTGATCCTACTATAAGTAGGCTTATCTATGAACAAAGTCTTTACCATCCATAGATGTTTAAAATCCTTATTCAGATAGTTCACAATAGTTGCTCCCTTTAGTACTATTGTGTTTTCATGGGTGCCATCAATATTACTTTTTGCTTCTACTATAAAATTCTCATATGATTCCCATGGCAACAAATTTCCTTGTAAATCCTAGCAAGAGGGAAGCCCAGCTCTAACTCTTTTATCAAATAGAATATTGAACCTAAAAACTACGTCCTTTATTTCATTCATCTTCTTCTCAACAGTTTTTCGGTAGAAATTTTTAATAAACATTTTATTGAAATCCATGGAACACAGTGTTCTGTCCATAAGGTCAAGTTATTTTAGCTCTACATCAGACTTAGAGTTAATAAAATCTATCATTCATATTGCAAATTTGGATCTCTCTAAAAAAAAAATCTTGTCTTGCATAACCAAACTTTCCATGTCCCTGACAATTGTTTTCTCAATAGACACAATGACAAGGAATTCCCAGATATTCCTGATGACTTCAATAATTTCATACTAGAGGATTTCTCTAGCATAGATTAAGGACATATTACCTTTTATCCTCTCCTTTAACCTTTTTATCTCCTCTTCAGCCCTCTGGAAGTCTTCCCTGTATTTCTTAGCATTTTCTTTCTCCATTCTAGCTTCCTCTTCACTCAAGTTTAATAATTTACAAACTGTGTCCATATCCCTCTGTGCTTTTTGCAAATCATGCTTAGCCATTTTTAATTATGTACCCAACTGTATTACTTGTGCCACTGGATCCTCTATATTGGCTGGCATCACTACTGTGCAGACATGAGTGTCTAGTTGTTTCTGTAGCTTGGCCATTGATTCCTTAAGCACATAGATCTCCTCAGTCTTTTGCAAAACATCTTGTAAAATATTTTCTTTTTCATTTTCAACTTCAGCAATCCCTGCAGTAATAGGGTGCTCACCTGTAGGAAGATTCAACTTCTTTCTCAAAATTCCAATTTCAGACTTAGCAGATTGCAATAACTTTTGTATTGCAGGGTGATCATCAGGATTGACTCCTATTTTCGCAATGATCTTCTTTAATTCATATACCTCAGCATTTAGACCTCTAGAATTAGCTTTCTCTAGTTTTAATTGCTTAATCACTTTGTGCAACATTTTCTCTGCTTTAATAGCAGCTGCATTTGTTTTATTTAGATCATTGGCAATCAATTTTCCAGTCTGCACGTGCAAATTTATTTTTTCAAGCATGGGGAGTTTTTGAGTATCGACTGTCAAATTGATAGTTTTTAAGTTGTTAGAGGATCCAAATGACATATTTGTGGGATGAGAGTGAGAAATTTTAAGTTGGCCCTTCTCTAAATCCATGGCAGACAACAACCTAGTTTGCTCAGAAATGATTTGAGACTCAGCCTGAGCTTCCATATTCAACTTTAGTTTCTGGTTTCTTTCAGCTATTTGAGAAAACATGCTCTGAATAAGAGGAACTGGCTCATGAACAAGTTCACTAGAGGATGGAGAAGTTGGTGCACCCTTTGTTTCTCCCAATTGAATTGTTAAACCAAGTTGTGTTGAAGACATTGCATCCAACAGTTTGGTTCTTTTTGTTGTTTCTGCTTCATCTTCCTCAATATCAATGACATCCTCTCTGGCTCTTTTTGCACCTTTTTCTGAAAGACTAGGGGTTTCAATATCTACCCCTTTGGTGTTTAGAGGACCTCCATCCTCCATTTTCTCAACCTCTGGCCTGCTTTCATGCACAAAAGTTGAATATCCATTTTATGTCCTCCTCTTAAAAATGATTTGATGTGGGTCATAAGCCCACTCCACAACCTGTAAAAGACAAATATCACCTAGTAATTTTTCAACCTCTTGGGCAACCTGTCTTGTGTTCACAACGAAAGTTCCCACTGTTCTAGGAAACTTAAAGAGATAACCTTTTTCCATTGGGACAAAATGAACTTGATCCACATTTAAGCTTTGTCTTATAAAATCAAGAGCAAAGAGTCTCATTGGCACAAATTTTGGTAATCTATATGGATTGACTGAGGCCCCATAAATCCTAATTTATGCTTGCTCTTCAAATATAAACCAATCTCCACATCTTACATCTTTGCTCAATTAAAGAAATTCTTGAGCCTTGGGAAGAAACGTTGGTGGCAAAGTCCCATTCAAAATCTTGTAGACCACTAGAAGGAATAAAGAGGTAAACTCAAATAGGTCACCATCTTCTGGATCACCCCTCACTAGGTTTGTCAAGAACACCACTGACTATTTCTTTTTATTAATATCCATAGTGTTTAACCCCAAATTGGAAAAATTCTCATTATTCTGGTACAAGAACAAATAAGTAACAATGGAGGGAAATTTAAATCAACCAATAAGTGACAAAGTCATGAATTGGGTGTTAATATTGTCCACCCAAAATGCTGGAATATCTAATACCACTTCTGGCTTAATCATCATGGTGAAATATCCCAAAACTGATTTATCAACCTGTTTGGAGTCTTCCCTCCCCATAATTTTAGAAATGATTTGCAAAATTGGTCTTATCTCTACTGCAAATATGCCTAAAAAAAACAATTTTTCATCCAGGGAGAACTGTCCAGGTTTAGGATCATTAGTGAATTATTGTCTTCAAAGTTACGTAGCTATGATCCTCAAGCGATTATGCAATTGAGATCCTTAAGGGATTGTGTAGTCTCCAGTAGCAGGGGATTGTGCAATTCCTAGAGGGCAGACTGGAATTTGGTACAAGATCAGTGCAAAAGTTGGCTTGTGTTTAAAATTTATTTAGTTGTCATCGATAAGACTTAGTCATCATCAAGAAAGCCTAATAAATCTATCACAATCAATGCATGCAATGATAATTCATCATCACACTATAAAATCAAGAGGAATACTTAACGAAATTGAAAAATAGGTTCTTATGAACAAAAGGTAGGCTTCAAAATTGAAGCGTAGGAAAAATTTTGGAGGTGGGTTCTAGAAGCTACAACAAGGAGGCAAGACAGGACAAGGTATTGCACAGTGAGGGATTTCAGTCAGAAAAAGTATAAAGAATAGGAATTGTAACTTGGTATTGCACAATGATTGAGAAGAAGACTCTAAGTCTTGTGCAGTTCAGGGTTGCAATGACCTAGAAGTGGACCTACTTCCCACTAGAACCATGAAATGCATAGTAAGGGGATCACTTCATGAAGGGATTGCGAAGTTGACTTAAGCAATAAAAGGGTACATCACTATACCTTTAGGATGTTCAATTCACCATGAAGGGAAGAGATCCATTGTATTGTGTAGTTCTCTTTAGTAGTGATTAAGAGGAGGCTTCACTTTCTATTAGAATTGTGCCTTTGTAATGGAGGAAAGAAGGAGTCAGTCTTGGGCCTAGTGAGAAAGGGTAAGTAGGAAGACACTAAGTGACTGTAGTTCAGTATTTGCAATATGTTTGTGGAAGAGGCTACCCTTGCTAAAATTGTACAATGTACTCATCCAACAATTGAGAGTTTAGGTATGAAACATGTGAATACAAGGGAGAGCCCAAAAATGGTTAAGTGTTGTATCAATGGAACAAGAGAGAACACGTGACATAAACAAGTTCAAAAATAGATTTATGCCATCAAACACAAGCCAATATAATTCACAGTATTCAATATCCACATGCATACCTTGAAACGACAGCAAAGAAATTCTTATTTCTATGTGTGAAAATTGAAATGTAGCTTTTTGATACTTAAAATACAAATTTGAAATCAAGCGTCAACTACAACTAGAAAGTGCACTAATCTATGCGAAAGTGTCTAACATATGTTCTCATGATAGATAGGATCTGCTAATGTAGAAGAGTGCATGAAAACTACCTCTTGCGGTATGTGAAATTGCTTTATAAGGATAAGTGCAGATAGGCAAAAGTGACACATATAAGTGTGAGAACATTCAATAGCGACACTTGTGCCAGTAAGAATAAGTGAAAATGACACTTTCAAAAGCTAAATAAAGTGAAAGCGACAAATGAAAAAGTGAAAGAAAGAAAAATTTACACTTGTGGAAGTGAAAGCAAGAAAAAATGACAATCATGAAAGTGAAAGTGACACTTACAAAAACGAAAGTGTGAAAAAGTGACAATTGATAAAATCACCCAAATGATGGAACATTTGCAACTAAGAATGAGGGAGTCTATCAACTAAAATTTCGCGCCGACTGTCCATATGAATTGTGTAGTCATTTTCCTATCAATTATGCAAGCACTGTCATCAGTGACTGCGTAATGCCTAATAGTTTCACAATGTCTACCATTAAAGACTACAAAATTATTGTTACCAAAGACTGCACAATCATTGTCTTCCAAGACTTCACAATGCATGTCTTCAAAGGATAGACATGGACTATTAAGATTTCTAGAAATAGGTGTGCTTGTAAATGCATAAAAAAGCTAAGCATGTATAAGTAAGTGGCTTCAATAGTTATAATATCATAAGAAGACCTGAACACTTAGCAAAACATCAGCCAAACATGAAGCGATTATGATTAACTTGGAATAAAAAAACATAAGATCATAAGGAGGATCCAAATTTCAAGTGTAGGCAAAATTTTGGAGGATGTTTGTTGCAACGACAAGAGATTCCTGCATTGTGAAATCTAACCAACAAGTGTGATCAGTGGCCTCTTATTCAGTTTGTTAAGTAGATGCACTAGGTTTGTCAGTTTATGTTTTCAAATAGATTTGAAGAGATGCCCATGTTAATGAATAATATGAACTTTCCTATATTCAATACCAACGAATACTAATTTGCAACTTTGGTTTTCTTGACTTTAGGAACAATGTTATGTTGAACATGGTATGTATGAAAGGACTAGTGACTACTACAGGTAAGAAACTAACTATGCCGGAAAATGTAGAAACACTTACATTAAGGAACTATTTTTCCCTTACATGGGAAATTTTATACTTGGTTACTTAACATGTGATTTGGATTTCAAATGACATTTTTTGTTTCAAGAAATTATGATCTATATTTCAACTGCTTTGTTGGAATGGGGGAATAATAAGCAAAGAATGCCAAATATTATTCTCTTCTATGACCTTCATTTGTTCCCATACAATTTACTCCGCATATGACTCAAGCTGCACTTATTTTCTTCTCATTAGGGACATATCAAAATGAAAGTTTGAATTTCCTCTGTAGATATATTTCCAAATATTTATTTGTTTCCATTAGCTTGTGTGTTATATAAATATAATTATTCTGTAAATATGGCATATGCAACAAATTGTAACCTCTAAAAGTTGGATAATTCTTATATTCAAAATGGCTTAATAAATGAATGATCACACAATCAAGCCTATTTGTTTTCAGTTGTTTGACAATGCTTACAGATATTAGTATACAATTATTGGGATAGTTAATTATAGGAATGAATAGTTATCTATATGAAAAAGACTATAGTAGAATAATTTTAACTACTTCGCTCTATATAGTGATAATTTGATTATTTTTGTTCATGGTATCTATGTTTCTCAACTTTCCTTCTCCAAGGGGTTGAGGCTATTCACTTTATTCATTTTTCATGGCCCAATGAAATGAGAAGAATGGAGAATGTCTCCACAACTTTTCCATTTTGTTGAGTTACAAGTAAAAATATTCCAATTCTATAGCCAAGAGTCTAATATACTATTGATACACCTTTAGTGAGATATGCTTAGCTCTCACCTATCATTGTAGCTCAGTGAAACAAAATCTAATAGATATAATGGAAAATAGTCAAATTTTATGATTTTTAGCCCTTCATATTATTGGATTCTTTCTCTATTCATAGTATTTGTTGTTCTCTACTTTCCTTATCCAAGGGGTTGACACTGTTCACTTTATTCATTTATCATGGCCCAATGAAACAAGAAGAACGGAGCTTGTGTCCAAAGGTTTTCCATTTCGTTGAGCTACAAATAAAAAGAGTTGAAATATATAGCCAAGAGACTAATAACCTCTTGATATAACTTTAGTGAGCTATGCATAGCTCTCACCCATGACTCTAGCTTAGTGAAATGGCATATAATAGCTCTAATAGAAAAGAGTCCAACAGAAAAGTACTTGAAGTAGTAGCTCTAGCTAAAGCATTGGTTGGTCAAGGAGATCGAGTAAAGATTCTTAACATTTTCGGAACTTGCATTGTGTTGATTACTATGAGTTCTATTTGTCACAGATAATGTTAATTGCAATTACCAGATGGAATACATTTCCTCTAGGAATTAGTACCTTGGATGAGGGTATAACTGCAATCTAGGAGTTTGAACTCAGGAGTTGATTGTTACATGCATGTAAAATATGCCCCTTTTCCCATATGGCCATTATTTTCATACTAATGTTTTGTTTTATAGTGCATTTGATTTGAAAGTGTAAGTGTATATAAACGTAGTCTTTATTTGGAAGGAATATTTTGCTACAAATGTAGCTACTATATATTCATGAAATACCTCTCCTAGAGTGGAAAATTATGTTGTGCATGGTATGTAGGTTTGTTGACAATGATGGACCCACCAACATGTCAGGGGATCTCCCCTGTAAGAAGTCCCAACTAGACCTCAAATCGTTTGGTGTAGGAATCCCAACAATGGGTCATACAATATCGCCTTAACCACAGTTGCGCACAGAGGTAAGTAGGATGTCCTTGTTGGTAGCAAGGGTGTGACATGCATAGCAAGCCAAGAAAGGTGCATGAATGGTTATAACACACAAAAGGTGGAGTGAGTGCACCTCTTGGAAACATGTGGAAATGCGCAGCTTGGAAGGGAACACATGAGAAAAGATGCATCACAAACTAGAAGGAAGGAAAACCAACAGTCCAAAGTGGTTAAACCAACAACACATCTTAGTAAGATTCATACATACATATACATAAAGAGTCTATACATACATGCGTAACAAACAACTACATATATCATTAGAGTAACCAAGATAACTAAAATACAATAACAACATATGCATGAAACCTGCTGGCTCTGTTATATTAAGAAGTGAAAGTCCCAAACATATAGTACAACCATGAACAACCACTAGTCCTGATAACAGAACGTTATAGTCACTGTCACCTGCTCCTCCAAAGAGATGTACTAGCTTTGCACTATGGAGAAGTCAAGGCTCATTACAGTACACTCCAAGATTTCTCTAAGATACTCCTATCGGAAGCTTGGCTACCCAAAAGCCCTTACAATGAGTTATGATGCTCTATAAATAAAAAAGGATGGGGTGACCCTTGACATTCCCCTTTGTGACTGTTCACCTACCCTCATGACTCTTCAACTACTCTATGTCTATTACGTTCAACTATCAACACTTAGAATTTCACTTTACAATATGTTACACACAATCTGCACATGTACCCATGTGAGACAGAAAGGATTATGCAAGCCATGTAAGACACCACTAAGACTCAGATAACTATGGGAAGACCAACTCTTTGACATCCTCACCATGGTTAGTGGTGGTCAACTGATGCTAAGCTTGGTAATCCGCGATGGTGTCCATGTACTCTATGGTGACATCTTTCTGGAAACAAACTCTTGCCTTTATTGCATCTGGGTACACTAGTTTGGCTCCTCTATCCAACTCATGTGATAACGTGTGCATCATTATCTTGAGTGTGATCAGACAAGCGACATACTAGTGCACAGTGTCTGTGCTAGTGGATATGCACATTAAATCATCAAAGTACATGTCTAGCTCCAGTCGGACTTGATTCTTTGTATTTGCCTCGGTGAGTGTCCCAATGGATGGGATCACATGCGTGTGCATAACAATATCCATGCTTCTAAAAACCCATGCATGTGAAGCCTGCAAACTTGTGATGAGCTACGAGAGTTCCTCATAGTTTCGAATCTGACTCTGGATGCATGCCTTCAACTCTACCACCTTGGGCTTCATCAACTTGGGAAAGTGTAATGAGGCTCCCATGTATCTCATTGTCCATGTTTGCATGTAGTCGAAGACAGTGTGAAAATCTGAAAATATGTGTGCTCTCATAGCACAATGATGTTGTCAACCATTAAGATGGATAATTGCCTTATGAACAGTGCTAAATCTGGAATACAATATTTGCATGACTGTCTCGAGAGACGATACCTCATTCAGTATTGATCTCTTCAACTCTGCTCTGACAGTTGCTATAACCTATTCTCCTCCCTGCTTGGTCATCTGTAAATGCTATTGGATGCTTGTGCATGTCAAATATGATCAGTTGTTCTTAAAACTGTGCAGGAGATGCATGGACATCCGGAGTATCCACTCTACAGGATTGTACAACTCTACGTTGTGACTTGTCGAATGATATGTTGTGCATCTCTGCTTTTGGATTATCTTCAAGGATCTCAGTATATCCTTGATCACTCAGGACTTGCTCTGATTCTGGATCTAGTGAAGTCAGTGGGTCGACCTCTTGGTTGTAAGGCATGAGGTCAATATACTGTTCTAACTCTAGTTGCTCCATCTTCGTATCCATCTGCTCAAGTATTTATTCAATATCTTGAGTGAAGTCCTACTCCTGCAACTTCTCACCCTGTCTACTTTGTGCTAGCTACTCGGATGAGTCTACAACCTGTATGGGCGTATTTTCATCAATCTATGCATGTTGCACCTCTTGTTGTGTTTGTCCCTACTGCGCTTCCTTCTCCTATCTGTGCAACTCTTGTTCTTCTTGGAGATGCTACTTCAACTCTTGCAACTCCTTCATTATTTCCTCCATCCTCTATTTATCTCTCTACCTTTGTGCATTCCTCTTATCGCACTTTCACCTCTTCGCCTCTATCTCCAAAGATGCTTTCTCCATAAGTGGGTCTGTTTTGAACTTGTAGCTTTGTTTTTCCACTACACTGTCAACAATATTTCTCTAGCCTTGTCACGGGCAGGTATGTTACTCCTTGTTGCTGTTGATGATGGTGCTATCCTAGATGCTGCTTCATGTTTATTTGCTAACTATTCCACAGCTATGTCAACTGATTCATTGAGCCTAGAGAAGTTGTGGTAATATCTCCATGGGTCTTCCTTAGCCCAATGATACCCCCCCTGGATCCAAGGAAATTGCACTCTCGCACAATGGTCCTTTATAAAGAAATATGGGTCATACAAATTGAAGCCTTTGGTGCCGAAAGTAAATTTTTGGACTCCTCCATCTCGGCATCAACATGCTTGAGATTTTGTAGCTCGTCCAACCCGATCTGCAGCGAAAGAGTGGGCCAGGGTGCCTTCTTCTTCCGATGCAGTCTTGCTGACAGCCCTGTCGAGATGTGGTATGACACTTCTTGCATGATGAGTTTGTACATGGAAAACTTCTATAAAACATGTGGAGGATTCTCCATGTTGTACATTCGTATGAAGTTGCCAAGAGGTGAGGCATACCAATCTGCTACATCAATCAATGCCTCCATTGCTTCCTGCGACATGAAAGGTCAGTCCTGCTTAAATATCATCTTGTACACTGGGGTGACAAAATGGTCTGACAACTGTGTGATGACTCCGTAGAAGCTCCATTCGGAAAACAATCTGCAGTAAGTGTGTACAGAGGTTTCCATTGATGTCCATGCCTAACTCAAGCCCGGGAACTACTGATGGGCACAGATTGCATCTAGAATGTATGCAGACATGTATATCTCTACTTGCTGACCTTTGAGTGGCTTCCGAGCTCCTGTTACCTATTCCTTCAACATGTGAGCCAACATGTTGGACCAGTTGCGGGTTTGCCTTCACTGGCCAGTTGGTCCAACGCAATCACCCAACTCTGTGGGAAGGTCTCCATGCTCTCCTCGCCATACAAGCGGCATGCAAACATGACCAAGTACTGATATTCCTTCCACAATATATTCGTCTTATAAACCTAGTTCCTTCACCCATCTCTTCAAGATATCCCTAGAGTTTGCACTATTGTTGGGTCTGCTAAATGGTGTTTCCATTATGATCACTGGCTATGGTAAGTGGTACATCTACTGATAGTCTTGTGCCTTGAAGGAAGTTATCTCTATCCTGTTGACACTCCTTAACACCATCATCTCAGGATCAGTGTGCGAGATGATCCAGTGTATCATGTCCGCACATAGAAACGCGGGATACCTGCATGCAATCTGGTACAAGCCAGACTTGTGAATATTCTCATAGACCTTGTTGTCTTCCAGATCTTCCCCAAATGTGCCTAATAATGTATTATTGATGACCTACCATTTCACCTTGATGTCTTTGTCTAGAGAAGCTTGGTGTCTTTGTAAATTGGCAAACTCATAGACACTTGCTCAACTGCATCTCCAGTTGCACGTTCGTCAGTGTCCTTTGATCTTGCTCTTTTGGAGGCCATTAAACTTAAACTGCTAAGAGACAGACGAACACCTGCTATACCTAGAGATATGGTGACATGCATGGAAAGAAATCTATTAGTTGAAAACTAAATCAAACTTGAGGACTGACCTATAACATACCCAAGAGACTGATGGCAAGGATTGCACAATTTTCACCGGGAGGTCGGGAGATTAACTGTCAGAACTGCACAAAAGACAGTTCGAACTGTCAAGAGGTTGGTTGACTAATAGAATTGAGCAATGCACAATCCAGGTTGACATGTTGGGGGCTGAGATTGCGCAATGCGTAATTTCAGTCAAGAAGGCATGCAGGCCCAGGGACTACATTGTGTAATTTTCTAGGCTATCAAAGCACTGCCTCTCAGAATTATGAAGAGCAAGCCTGGAGGACATTGTCTGGTCAATTTTGAGAATTTTCTGGTCAAATGTGCAATGTTGTCCGGACAAGGAAAGGCTTGGGCCAATGTCACCCAGACCCACCGACGGGCGACTGAAAACATGTGAAAATTTGAATTCATGGTGAAGCTGAGTGTAAGCAAGAGTGAATGATCATGCATGCAAACAACAAATGCAAGATTTAGAAAATGGGAAAACATGCATGCGTGTGAAATGGGTTACTGCAATGGTGACCGTCAGTGCAAAAACAATTCCATGCATGCGACATCAGTGAGATGAAAATGAAAACTGAAACTATGCTTCTACAGGCTAACATGCATGCAAATGAAAACAAGCTTTCATAGAAATCAAGTAGACATCACTCACACAAGCCAAAAGACATATAAAGCGGACTTACTTGGAAAAAGTTGAGCTGAACATGCTGACGACTCCTATATGTGATGTCGAATGTCAAAACTCCATGATCGATGTGAAGAATGAACTCTGTAGCATCGAATAAATAAGTTTGAGGCTCATGATGCGCATGCCACAAATCTAGGAAAAAATGACACTTGGAGGGTAGTTTCTTAAATGATCTTTGAATGTAACCTCGAGCTGCTAAAAATAGGTCCTTAAAGTTTAGGGATTTTTTTTGCATGTTTCTTTTTCTATTTTAGGAAAAGAAACCCATGCATGCAAATTAGTTTTTCTCAGTCCTAGAGGGAACCAGTCAACCTGAAGGCACATGCATCAGTTCGCAAGACTAGGATGAAAAATTTGCGCAGTTTCTTGCCTGAGCTGGGTTTGCTATCGCTAAAAGATTGCACAATTTATGGGGTCAGCAAGTGACTGTCTCCCAGAATTGGGCAATTTTTGGGCTAAGACTCAGTGTCGGGCTAGATTGCATTGTTTTATGTGGGAAGCCTGTCTGATTGTTTTGCATAATTTTGGAGTCCAGCAGGCTACCCAACAGATTTGCACAATTTCTGGAAGGAAGGCTCGTTCCCATCTAGAATTGCGCAATTTTCTGAGGGAGCTGCTCAGCCAGAAAATAGCCTAAGTCTGGAAAGGCAGCCTATGAGGGGAGTGAATCAAACTGACATCGCAAGTTGGAAAGCCACTGAAAAATAGATGAAGCCTATGTACTTAATAGTGAAAGACATGCTGCGAAGGATGGTTGGTAGGGAGGCTCCAAAATGAAGCTAAGGAAAAATTTTGGAGGGTGGTTGTAGTTGTTACAACAAGGTTCAGGGACTTTCAGTTTCCAATACATGGCATGGTTAGAGCAGCTTGTACCCAATTTAAATCTCTTTTTATTAAAATCCAAATTCAGAAAATAGTAATGGACATCATAAAAATGATATGTTGACAAATTCTTTTCTCCTAATGTTCCTCTTATTTTCTTCAATTTGTTGATTATATTGTTTCTTCCACTTATTGCATGTTAAATTCCTTTGTTCACATTTTATTCTTATGTTTCTTGGGCAATATTAATCTCATTTTTTTGAATTTTCTCTAGATATCTCAATGAATTGTCATAAATGTGTTTTATATCAATGATTGTAGATTCTTCATTGGCATAATAGGGTGGAGGAAAATAGCTACAACTATTTCCAATGGCATGATTATGTTGTTCACTGATGTATAGGAACTTGGAATAACATAAATCAAGCACATTAAATTTGGAACAAGATTCCCACATTGTAACTATGATAACATGATCAACAGTGTATGATGTTTCCTGATGAGAATAAATTAATGGTACCATATTTGGGGATATCATGAAGTCACTCTCATTCATGGAAGATGTAGTGATTTGCCCATTGTAATATAGATTGAAAAATACCTATTTTTATAGTTTTTATTACTAGAGATGGTCAAAATTCCAAAAAAAAAATAGCAGTTTGTTGTTATTGCCAATAGTTGCAGATTATTTGAACAAGAATTGTGGAAAATTATGATGTACTTTGGAAGCCTCAATATTCTTTGATATTATTTCAACCTTAACAAGCTTTCTCTTTATCCAAAAGTTCCAGTTATATTTAATTTCATTGTTTGTTCCTTGTATGTTCTTCCAGGTAGATGGGATGTTATGTATGCTCACCTGCACATATTTAATCCATTAAAATATATCTTAATTACAATCCTTTAATGCACCACCAAGAGCTAATATAATGATGAATTTAAACCAACTGTTTTCCAACAATGGTATTTTTCACTTTAATCTTCCGACATTTTTATTTCAAGTAGGCAAAGATATTCTATTTACAATAGAAACTAATACTAAAAAAATCCATTTTTTTGGTGGTTTTTGGGTATAAGTTCATTTTCTACCTAGAAGGAAGACCAATTCCACTCAGTGTACTAATTCTTAAAATCTCGATACCCATGGTCACTTATTTGGTACCTCCCAAGGGGCTCATGTACTGCCAAGACAAAATGTTCCATATTCTACATATGTACATTAATCCTGTAGCATTAAGAGTCTAGCAGTGAGCTGCTTTTACAAGGTCACAGGAAATGTTGGGATTCTATATTATGATTCCCATCTATCAATACTATTAATTTCCACGACGCCTCCATTTTTCGATCATTAGGTACTCCTTAAGTTTGTCATTAATGACAATAGAAATCATTCTTGATGGATGATATTGAAATGTTCAAAAATATGGCTCCAAAATTCCTTTCATCCTTTCGGCTAAAGGTAAATAGAAAGCCTGGCTGAAATGACATATATAAAGGCATGATCCCAACTTCTACTAAGCATGGGGTGCCTCCTTCAACCCATAAATGGATGTATCCAATTTGCACACATGGTCCTAGCTCATCTTTAAACATAACCTCTATCAAAATACTTGCTACAATGATAGATTGATCCATTCTATTCGTTGGGACATTTTGACATGCATAACCCTCCTATTCAATCATGATGGCACTTAATCTCCCTCGTTGGCACAAAGACACTCTTGTGATCTCTCTTATTCATTAAGGGATTGGATTAAGGCACAGTGTTGAGAAACACTTGTTCTAATGGCTACATTTATGATCTCTAAGTCCACACATTGGATCAAGGGGGACAACATGGATCTAAGTTAATTTATTGGTTGTTAATGTAAATGTTGTTGAGTGAAAAAAAAAAATTAATAATTATTGGATTCAACATGCTTAGAAGATGTTACCATACTTTGGATGGGTAACAAGGACTTATAGCAATAGGTGATGGAAAATATTACTTTGAACCCCCTAAAAAATAATCTTGCTACAAATAACAACCTCTAAACTTGTAGTGCAAGGAAGGCATATAAGGGACAAGGCACAAGCTAAGGCAGATAAGTACATGGCACAATGAATAAAACCATGTTTATAATTTTTTCTTTTCTAACCACCCCTACCACATTTACCCAATTTCACAAGCCTGCCAAGGTAAACATGAGAGGAGTGTCACTATGACCTGACCCGACCTCCTAGTTACAGTTAAGGAAGTTGGACCTACAAACTGACAACTTACTGACATCCTTTAGGGACTACAAGTAACTTAGAGGTTGAACAACCACCCCAATTAACCAAACCCTAAGATCGAACCCATTTTCTCTTATCTAGGCCCACAACCACACCCACAACAAGCCATGCATATGGTTGTGAGGCTATAACCGCACTCATAAACCTAGCTACCAGCAGTTAGGACCTAAAATCTTTAGTTCTTAGCATGCGGTCTTGGGATATGTTCCACCTTTTCAGGCCAGCCTCCAGACCACTACCCATAATTACCTAAGCCTTTTCAGAATCATAATTGACATGATAACAAAACTAAACATTCAATCTCGAATCAGAAACTTGACCAAGACTACCTAGAACACACTAGAAATTTCATCAAACACATGAAAAAACATGTAGGCTAAAGGTAATGAATGCATATATGATCATATTAGTCTAGGATTCATCTAAGAATCACCAAGAAGGATTTATCTCCTCTCCATGTAGCTGCAAAAACACTTATTAGTTCATACATTCATCAACCAATCAATAACTAAACAATTCATGGCAAGAGCCATAGATGGTACATATCATATAACTAGAAAATAACTAGAATAGAAACCATGGAAACTTAGTCATAATATCACCAACATAATCACTTCAAATATACATGAGTTATAGTAGAAGAATAACTCTTATTAATATGTGAAAATATCAACCAATTAAGGGACTTCCGCATACCACCCAACCATTTATTGGGCTAAACCAAAACTCTCTTTCACACAATCATCCCCACATCATATTCCAAGCATGAATGTGGGATCTCATGGAATAACCAAGGAAAAACCAAACGAGTGCTTCCATAGGAAAAACCACCTTAACCTTCAACCATAGTGATTCCACCTCTACGATCGAACATCACTAACACCAACCAGATCACTCTCTACCCAAGTTTTCCAAGGCTTGAGAAACTAGTAACTCAACCCACAACTTTCCATAGC
Organism: Pinus taeda; assembly: GCA_000404065.3. Classification (NCBI taxonomy): domain Eukaryota; kingdom Viridiplantae; phylum Streptophyta; class Pinopsida; order Pinales; family Pinaceae; genus Pinus; species Pinus taeda. Next base: position 82,680 of record APFE030818730.1, on the reverse strand, counting down.
TTCAGAAAATTTGTCCAACCTAGCTCCAAGGAATAGTAACTCAACCCACCAAGGGATCTAGATAATTTGTCCCAACCAAGGCTCCAAGACTAGAAACTCAACCCAAGTTGTTCCATGGCTTTCAAAGCATTTGTTCCAACCCACATACATAAGGAACATGAACACTAATTAGAAAAAAAATCAAGTGAAAAATCCCAAAACATAATGGTTATCCAAGAAATGGAAAGGCAAGGACAAATTATTGTCAATATAGGAAAATATCCATGTCAATGACAACACATGACCAAAAAGTCACATGCATATACAATGCATCCGAAAATAAACAAGGAAATCACACATGCAACCTATTACCTACAAAGCAATATAGTTGTAGTTTTTGATCCAACTATTCTCTATATATTTCCTACTTTCCTTCTCCTTCTTTCTCCAAATCCAGGTGAATACTAGTATGCTCCAAGAATTCTTCAAGTGTGCAAGAGTATGAGAGAATGAGAGAATGTAAGAAGGATCAACTCAAAAATTGTCAAAAGGCTAGAAACTAATCCTCATAAGCCTTTTCATCATTGAGGCCCCTATTTTCTTCATTTTCCTTCATTTTCCCTTAAATTTTCCTCTCACTCAAATCTATGTCTCTTCACCATCCTTTTCTCCTATTTTCCTTTATTTCATAAAAAAAAATGTCAGTTTTTGCCACTTTTCCTTTGCCAATTTCCACAGCCATAAATTAATCACAGGTCATACCCATCACTATGTTTTTCCCAACATTCAATTTTGAATTGTGTCCCATGACCTTTGTCTTATTTTATTTACATGGAAAATCAACCATGTGTTGTTTCAAACCCCTCCCCCTTTGGGGAACACTCTACTCGATGTTCTGTGACACATATGACCAACAAACCACTAAAAACAAAACATACTACCCATGGAGATTTATAACATAGCTCGATTGAGTATTTACAATGACAACTACAACAAACCATGACGGGCATGATTTTCATGACAAACATACTGCTTATTGGAGCTTTCTAACACAACTCATTGTGGTATCTACAACAACATCCATATATACATATACATATACCAAAAACTCATTTGCTTGAACCAGAAAATAAGTAATGATATAAGGCCCACATCTAATCAACCTCCCATGTAGCTTCATCAGGCCCAAAGTGCTTCCATTTCACTTTAAACTACTCAATCGCTCTATTCCGAAGCATGTTGTTTTTGCTACAATATGCATTGCAGTTATGGTTGGAATTATCCCTCTGGTTCCACCTATAATATAGACCATTCAATTACATGATCAAGATCTTGTACTTACTTCTTAAGCAATGAAACATGGAAAACATCATGGACTTTGACTATAGGAGGCAGTGCAAGTTAGTAGGCCACTGATCCAATCTTCTCAAGGATCTCGAGAGGACCGCAATATCGAGGTTTCATCTTGGCACATGATCCAATACTCAAGGAGCTCTTCTTGGGATTGATGTTCAAGTACACATGTTACCTAATTTGAAAATCTTTAAATACCCTATGCTAATCTACATAAATCTTTTGCCTATCCCATGTTGGCTTCAAATTCCCTTTGATAACCTACAATTCTTGCTCAATCTCTGCCAATATATCTAGTCTAATCAACACCCTATTCACTTGATCACTCCAATTGATAGGAGTATTCCAATTACACCCATAAAATGCCTCAAATGGACTCATTTCAAAGGACTCCTGATACCCATTTTTATATACAAAATCTACCACTGGAAGATACTCTTCCCACTTCCTCTCCTGATGCATGACATACATCCTCAACATGTCCTCATAATCATGTTAACCCTCTCTTTCTGTCCATCTGTCTATGGATGATAAGTTATATTGATGGTCGACTATGTCCCCAAGCCTAGAAACAACTATTTCCAGAACTTGGAAGTGAACTTGGCATCTTTATATGATATGATCTTCTTAGGAACACCATGCAACCTCACTATCTCCTAGATAAAAATCTAAGCTACCTCAATAGCTAAATTTATACACTTAACTGCAATGAAGTGAGCTTCCTTACTTAACTTTTCAACCACAACCATGATGGAATCATGTTATCTTGATGTCCTCAACAAACCTATATTCAAGTCCATGGAAATGACCTCCCATTTCCATTTTGGAATTGGAATTGCCTATGATAAGCCACCTAGATGCTTACACTTTGCTTTCACCTATTGGAAATCCAAACATCTCGCAACAAACTCAACCACTTCTTTCTTCAATTTTGGCCAATGATAGAACTTCTTAATTTTTGTCATTGCCTTATGATATCCTGGGTGACCGAAATATGGCTTGACATGAAACTCCCTCAAGATAAGCTTCTTAAGCTTAATGTCATCGGGTACATAAATCTTGTTCATGAACGTAACCAAGCCATCTATCATGAGGTGATACTCCTCATCCTTATTACATTCACCCTACAATTGTAACCTATGCCTCAATTTCCCATACCTGTCATCATGTTTTCCTACTTGCAAGATCGACTCCTCCAAGTTTGTCTCATAAGAACTCACTACTACAATGTGATTCACCTACACTCTTCTACTAAGACATCTGCAACCCTGTTCTCCTTTCCCTTGATGTAACTGATCTTGAAACCAAACTCACTGGGAGTAGCCAACCTTCTAGTTTTCCTTGCATTCAGATTAGGTTGGTCAAAAAATTACCTTATCCCACTATCATCACTCATCGTAATAAATCTCCTACCAAGAAGATAGTTTCTCCATATCTTCAATGCATGAGTGTTAGTTGCCAACTCAAGATCATCAGTCATGTAGTTTTTGTCATTCCCATTCAACCTCCTTAAATCATAACATACCGCATGTCCTTCCTACATGAAAACTCCACCAAGTCCTCTTTTGCAAGAATCTATGTATAACGCGAACCCTTTATCTAGATCTGCAATCTTCAAAATTGGAGCATTTATAAGAAGATGTTTCAACTACTCTAAACTAGTTTCACACTCCTCAGTCCATTCAAACTTCTTTCATTTTTGTTATAAAGATGTAATAGGATAGGAAATCCATGAGAAATTCCTAATGAACCTCCTATAATAACCTAATAGTCCCATGAATGATCTAACCTAATCTGCATTCCTAGGAGTTTCTCAATCCATGATAGCTATGATCTTTTTTGGGTCCATTGTTGCACCTTCCTTGGAAACAACATGTCCCAAGTAATGAAATTTTGCCTGAAAGAAACTGCGCTTACTAAGCTTGGCATATAAATAATGCTCTCTCAACAATTTTAACACTGCTTCCAAGTGCTTTATATGCTATTTTGTATTCCTAGAATATATCAATATGTCATCAATGAAAAGTATCACAAACTTGTCCAGATAAGGACGCAACACTCTATTCATTAAACACATGAAAGTAGTTGGAGCATTAGTAAGACCAAAATGAACTACTACAAACTCATAATGCCCATACCTGGTATGGAATGTAGTTTTGTAGATGTATTATTCCTTGATGTGTACTTAATGATATCTTGATCTCATATCAATCTTCAAGAATGTTGTCGATCCATTCAACTAATCAAACAAGTCACCAATCCACAACAAAAGATATTTGCTCTTAATCATCACCTTGTTCAAATTCTTGTAATTAATGCACAACCTAAGAGTACCATCCTTCTTCACAAAAAATAATAGTGCACCCCAAGGTGAAAAAATTAGCCTTATGTATCCCTTATCAAGCATTTCTATAAGTTGCAACTTCAATTCCACCAACTTCAAATTGATCATCATGTACGACACCTTCGATGCTTGTGTTGATCCTGGAATCAACTCAATAGAAAATTCCACTTCCCTATGAGGTGGTAACTCGAAAATATCTATTGGAAACACATCCTAAAACTATTCCAAAACCATATGCTTATTCAAGACATCAGCATCCTCAACATCCTTCCCTTTGTCACTAGAAATATGAACTGCAAACAATACACATCATTTCCTGCTACTGTTCTTTTCCTACATATATGTAACCATTCCCACTAAATTAGGCTTCTTCTTACCTTGTAATACGTCCAATCTCCATCGCCATTCAAGAACTCAATAGCCTTATCATAGTAATCTACCTTAGTCCTATGAATGTACAACCAATTCATGCCCAAAATCATATTGTATGATCCCAACAAAATCACATTTAGATGCATTGATGTAGACATACCATTCATTTCAAATGCACAAGATCTCACCCAACAATGAACTATTTTCTTCTTAGTTGTAGCCAACTACACCAACCAGGATTCTACATGCACTTATTTATTCAAGAAACACTTATCCACTAGGTCAGGGCTGATATAACTATATTTAGATCTAAGTTCGATAAAAATAGAAACAATTTGATCACAAAGCTTACCTTCCATCTTGATAATAGATTCTAATGATCAACCTTCCTATTATCCAATGCTACATAAATGTGATGAATACTTTGTCCAACATTCCCAAAAATCGGTGCCTCCTGAGCACTATAAATTGAGTTTTTCCACCTTAATGTTGTGGACAATCTCTCCTACAATGATCCTTGCCTCAAGTCCAAACTACAAAAGCTTCCTACCATCACCCTTATTCTGCTTCTCAAACTGTAATCCCTTTCCTTTATCAACTACATTGAATTTCTTGTACGACGCCACATTCTCCTTGGTATCTGCATCTTGAGGCCTTCCTCGCTTGTTATCCCACTTTCCTTTAGTCCTGCCATTACCTTTCCAACTTTGTTTAGGCTCCGACTTAGGCTTGAACTTTTCATAACAGTGTTTGAACTTCCCAATTACTTCCTCCAATGACTGAGGCTCATCATACTCAATCCTGTCCTTAAATGCTAATAGTAATCCACTAATGAATCTATGAACCTTCATCTTCTCATCCTTAAGATATGGGACATACCTCAACAACTCTAAGAACTTAGTTGTATACTCTTCGTCTGTCATAGATCCCATATTAAAATCATAGAAATCCTTAGCCTTACTTCCATAGTATCTCTTTGATAAGTAATTATTTTTGAAGAGGCTCTTAAACTCATGCCAACTCAACTCCTATGTCTTGATGTCTCTGACATGCTTCACATCTTCCTACCATATATCCGCTTTTCCCTTGAGACTTTAAATTGTTATCTTGGATTTCATATTCTCTATATAACCATGCAGCTCAAACAAATTCTTCATTCCAAGAATCCACGCTTTTTCATCTTCCAATTTCGTTAACTCTCCATCAAAGGTATGAGGCTTGTATTTCTTAAACTGATCCAGAAAGTATTTCTTCTCATTCCTCCAATAAGGATGATAGCAATGATGACTGTGTTTTTTATCTAAACTAGAACTAAAATAGAACCCATAACCACTACCTCTCGTATCATGTGTATCCATCCATCTTCTACATTTGACTATGTCATCCCTATCTGGCCTACATCCTCCATGAGACCTGCTACCATATGTCCCATGTTTCCTTTCCTATTGTCCACAATTTATTTTTGATTGTACCTATCTCTGTAAATCTGATAAACTCTAAAGGATCACTACATTAATCTCTATTTTCTTTTCATGTTCTCTGGAAAGTCTTTCCTATGACTAAATGATCTTGTCATTATCTACTTTGCAACTCTTGATTTCCTCGTCTAAACTTCTCAAGGCAAATGCTATGTTAGAAGAGCATTCATCCCTTTATTTCTCATTTGATCTATAAGGAGAGTTGCTTGAGCTGTGATCCACCATTTTCCTTGTCATCTTTGATCTTATTCTTTCAAAAATGCCATGTCAGACAACCAAATATAAACAAAATCTACATACCTTAGTGAATTTTAGGGGAGGCTATCTCGTCTACACATTCAATCCGTATTAGCACAACATATGTATATATAATGACATATTAATCCTCTCGATATCAACATCATGATGACACATGAACACAACAATAACCATAACAATTCATGCATAGAAAACACATCGACAATTAACATGCATGCATAACATTCACATCCCACGCATCTAGTCCAAGTGTTTGAACCTAGAAGCTCCAATACCAATCTGTAACCACCCCTCCAAAATTTACCCAATTTCACAAGCCTTCCAAGATAAACATGAGACGATTGTCACAATGACTTGACCCAACCTCCTAGTTCTAGTTAAGGAAGTTGGGCATACAAACTAAACACATATTGACATCCTTTAAGGACTACAAGTCACCCAGAAAAAAAATCCTCATATCGAACCATTTTTATCTACCATGGGCCGACATCCACACCCACAACAAGTCATGCATGTATTTATGAGGCTATAATCACACTCTTGAGCCTAGTTACCAGTTATGACTTAAAATATTCAGTTTTGATCATGTGGTCCCGAGATTTGTGCCACCCTTCCATTCCAACCTCCATACTACTACCTATAATTTCTTGAGACTTTCCATAATCATAATTAACATGATAACAAAACTAAACATTCAATATTGAATCAGAAACTTGACCTAGACTACCTAGAACACACTAGATATTTCATCAAACACATGGAAAACATGTAAGCTATAGGTCATGAATACATATTTGATCATATTAGTTTGAGATTCATATAAGAATCACCAAGAAGGCTATATGCCCTCTCCACATAGCTGCAACAACACTTATTATTCCATAAATTCGTCAACCAATAAATAAATAAACAATTTAGATGGTACACATCATATAACCATCATATAACCAGAAAATAAACAACATAGAAACTATGGAAACTCGGTCATAATATCACTTCATAATCACTACAAATATACATGAATCATAGTAGAAGAATAGTGCTTATTATTATGTGAAAATACCAACCAAGTCCAGGACTTCAACGTACCACTTGACCATATATTGGGTCGAACCAAATCTCTCTTTCAACCAATCACCTCCTCACCATATTCTAAGCATGAATGTTGAATCTCATGGAATAACCAAGAAAAAACCAAACTAGGGCTTTCAAAGACCAAACCACCTCAACCCTCAACCATAATGATTCCACCTCTACGGTCAGACATCATTAACACCAACTAGATCAGTCTCTACCCAAGTTGTTCAGGGCTCCAAGAACTAGTAACTCAACCCAAAACCTTTCAAGGCTCGAGAGCATTTCTCCAACCCAAATCTACGAACTACTAACTCAACCCACTAAGGGCTCCAGAGCATTTGTCCAAACCTAGGCTCCAGGACTAATAACTCACCCCAAGTTGTTCCAGGGATTCAAGAGCATTTATTCCAACCCACAACCATAAAGAACATGAGCACCAATAAAAAAAACAATCAAGTGGAAAAACCCACAACACCAAGGTTATCCCTGAAATGGCAAGGAAAGGATAAAATCGTTGTCAATCCCGGCAAATCTCCATGTCAATGACAAAACATAAGCATAAAATCACATGCATATACCATGCATCTGAAAATCAACAAGGAAATAACACATGCAACTTGTTACCTGCAAAGAAATCCACCAGTAGTTGTTGATCCATCTGTTCCCTTGTGCTTTCCTATTTTCCTTTTCTTTCTTTCTCCAAATCCAAACAAGGAAACTTTTAATGATGGAAGTTTATTTAAAGTTTAGAAACTTTGGCGAATAATACTAGTCCCTAACATGCAAATTGTAAAATGACTAATGTTTTTTCTTAATATTTATATTTCTAATTACTCTATATTAGTCTATAAAACATTTTGGAAATTTTCAAGGTAGAGCAATTTTATACTACAAAGTTTGAGCGAATTACTTTAGAAAAAATGGAAATTAGCGAATCTTTTTTTTGGAAAAAGTATGGAAAATTAGCCTGCCTATAAATATTAGCCCCTAAAATTTTCCATGAATCCAAGTGAATACAAGAGTGCTCCAAGCATGCTCCAAGAACACCCCAAGAATGCCCCAAGTGTGCAAGAGTATGAGAGAATGAGAGAATGAAGGAGATCTCAACCCAAAAATTGTCAAAAGGATAGTAATTGATCTTTAGAAGCCTTTTTTATCATTGAGGCCCCTATTTTCTTCATTTTTCCTTCAATTTCCCTCTCATGCAAATATGTGTCCCTTCACCTTCCTTTTCTTATATTTTTCTTTATGTCATAAATAAAATGCCAATTATTGCCACTTTGCCTTTGCCAATTTCCATAACCATAAAGTAATCACAAGTGACACCCATCATTGTTTTTTTCCCAATCTTTAGCTTGGAATATGTGTCCCATGACCTTGGTCATATTTTATTTACATGGAAAATCAACCAATGGATGTTAATACTTCAATTCATGATACTCCAAGACTATGCTCATGAATTTTTCCACTCTTTCTTTCCTCTCTTGATTCATTCTCTTGCAACATAACTCTTGCTTCTAAAGCAAATTCATAAATGAGACTTTAGCAAGATCAGGACAGCATTGGGGCGGAGTTGGCCCCTTCATTTAGAGAAACCATCGAATTTAAAAAATATTTTAAATAAGTTGTTTATTTTTTATAATATCAAGATTAATTTGTTAATTTTTTTAATATATATTTTCATATTATCTCTAGAGAGACAATTTAAAGACCATTCTTAATTAAAAAAATATTCAAAATAATTTGTTTATTTTTTTAATATGAAAATTAGTTTGTTTATTTTATTTAATATATATTTTTATATTGCCTCTAGAGAGATAAATGAAATTGTCTCTTAAAAGACAATAATTATTGTGTTCTATATTGCCTTTATAAAGACATTTTTTTAAGACAATAATTTAAGACACTCACTTAAAGACAATATTTAAGACAAAAATTGCCTTAAATATTGTCTTAAAACCCCCCTATATGTAGTAGTTTTTACCTCCCATGTGCAAATATTTTCCTCTAGCATGTGCACCTCAAGGCTATTTAACTGTGTTTAGAACCCAAATATATGGTTGACTAGATTGAAAAATCCTTCTACATGAACTTGGCCTTGCTGGAAGGACTTTTTTTATTTTATTGAGCCTCTAGTTCAGTTATAGCCACACTAGTGTAGGAGAAACCCTTAGCGTTTCCTGTATTTTGGTGCTTTATGCCTATAAGTGCATCACAACCTTTGACTTTTTACTTGCGCATAAATCTCATATGTTATGCTAGCTAAAATTGTGTGTGCGGCCACCTCATGCAATTTGGTAGACAATCTTCATGTGCATGTGCCTTTTGTTCAATTATTCCACTATCTCCATTAAATACTATTGTAGTTTGTAGGATGGTACCTGCAAAAAATTGGATTAGGTGTAGGGTAAAGTGGTCTAGCCAGCAATGGTAGATGACTCAAATGTTGTGAGGGCAAACAAATTCAACTGAATGACATGTTTCCTTTCATGACGTAGGATCTACATTGAGGGTGAAACACTAGATGTGTTTCTTTTATTTATGCACCAATGTGACTTGGGATATACAATCCTCAACATTCGACATAGTTCATAAAGATTCTATTGTGAATTGGGATGGAGTACCTACTGCACTTCCATGTTGGATTGCAGTGCACCAATCATTGCTTGTGAATGTTGATAGTTGCTACACCAACACATTGGTTATTTTTGTACTAGTTGTGGATGTCATACTCGGGATGGTCATCTTGGTCTCCTTGCTCTCTGCCTCAATGGGAAATATTCAGCATGAAAGTAACAATACAACAATATTTAATAGAGGCTCATCAATATGGTAAGTATATGCATGCTTAGATCCAAAAAATGTTGGATTAGGTCTTGTGTGTTAGGATCACTAAACACTAAGAGAAGTGGTGGTGTCTAAAGACCCCATTGTTGGGATCCAACTTGTCACCAGAACAAATTTACCTGGAGTTTTTCCTCTTTTAAATAGGCTATATTCCACATATATACCATGAGTAAATAACATTGGTTGTTATAAACCTAGAGCTTGAAAATTGGTGGTAACTTGACCGACCCAAGTTTATCAGAACCACCCTAACAATCCCCCCTTGAAATTGACTATATAGATTTATGTGGTGCATAATCACTCTGTCAAATTCCATATAAAAAGGTTACCCGTCCATCATAATACATGTGTAAATAGTCGTTGTATTTTCCAATTATCTAGGACACCTTTCCACGTACATAGTTCATCAACGATGTCACATTCTCACATTACCCCCCTCAAGTTAGGATACTAGTACACTTGGCACCTTGGTACCTATCCAAATGGTCCATCCTATAATTTGATAACTTTATGTGCCACTGCACTACATGTATACCTGAAAAAAGTATTAAGGCCTCATAACAACTAACCTCACACTAGTGTATGATTACACATGCCACCTTCATAGCTATTGTTAGTATAAATTTTTTGGAGAAGTGTACCAAAAAGCCTTACTTAAGTTGTTGGAGACAAAAAACCCTAACAATAGAAAGTGATTTCTAATATATTCTTTAAACCTGCAAAATAAATATTAAAACCATGTAGAAAATAATATGAAAATAAAAAGATACATATAACAGTAGATAGAAACCTAGTGGCAAAATGATAAAAGAAATTTTATTAATTTAAAGCTTACACCTATGAGGAGAATGTGCAGATTTGGGTCTACAAATCCCCCTCCATGGGAGGGGTCCTTTTGATACCTTGTGCTTCAACAAGATATTTAGCTCTCTCTCAAGATGTATGTTATGGGCAAAAGGAAATGGTGATGGCTTGAATGCAAAGTGGGAGCTCAAATCTCATAGGATGATAATGAGTATGATGAAAATGGTCCTGTTGAAGAATGCGGAGAAAACCCCTCTATTTATAACAAGCTATTAGGAAAGATCTAGATTTAGAATAATAATAATAATAAATGTTGGACTAAATCAAGATCTAGCCATTAGGAATATTTTATTATATTTTTTTTAGAGAGGGAAATATATTGGAAATGGTCAAATATCTTTATTTAGTGAGTTAACTCATAGAATAATGATTTGTTGAGCTAATCAAGGAAAGTGGTTAAAGTAAAAAATAAATAAAAATGGTTTTCTAATTACTTAATGGTGGTTAATTCAAATATGAATTAGAAATGATTATTAAATAATGATTTAATAATTATCTCATGAGAGAAATCCGGGAATAATAAATAAATAATAATTTATTTAATTATTCCTTAGTGGTTAACTAAAAAATGGTTAGAAATAATCATTAAATAATTACTTAGAGAGAATAATAAATAAATAATGATTTATTTAATTATTCTCATGGGGTTTTTTAGATTTTAATGAAAAATAATTTAGGAAAATGGTTCACTAAATTATTTCCTAAGGTGGAAGTGGGTTTTAATATGTAAAAATCCATCCTACATGGTGTATTTACATCAACCTAGTAGAAAATGGCCAGATGATCATTTTCTGGGTGATAACAGTTATCCAAGTGGTCAATTCCACAACTTGAGTCATCATATGCTCATGCTCAACATGTATACCTGAACAACAAGTATTACAAATTCTTGGCGAAATACACATGCCTAAACCCCTATGGTGTTCACACACCACTATTGTTATGACACCAATGTGGCTCTCATCACATGTTGGCCCCTTCACTAAACTTTAAACATTGAATCCATATTTGTTTTATCGTCCATATGACCACTTTCTCGCTATATATATATATATTCTGATCAATACATTGACCTGGAATTTCTTGCTAGTCTTAAAATTACTACACATTTGCCCCCTAATTTCCATCCACGCATGTATAACCATGATCATTTCCCTACCTATAGGAATCACATGCCTTTGTCTAGTGGCATGGAGGCTATTCACTTCCACTACCATATCAACTATGGTTTCTTCTTTGCAGGTTTAGGGGGCCTTCTACACTTAGGAACCTCCTTGTCATTTGTCTTTCTCTTACTCTATGCTTCTATCCAATGGTTTTAGCCTTTCCTCTATGCCACGGCTACAGTGAACCCTTCCTGGAAGAAAATTGCTCTATTAACACTTTTTATCACTCGAATCTCAAAGACATCAGTGGCCTCTAGGTTGTCATCTTCATCATAATCTCTTGTTGTCACCAACTCAGCATCTTGTGGTTCAAGAACTTGCTCCATCTATCTCTATCACACCTTGCATGACTTTGTGCACAAATACTCTAACAATCCATTCATGCTCAACTCCATCTCTAATATTATCTAGGATCTAATCAACACATAGAAAATTTTACCAAAAATTTGATAGATCTACACACATATTCTATTAGGCCACCCATGCTTAACTCCCAACTATGATGCCAATTTTTAGGGTCATGAAACATAGAGAGAAGTGGTGGTGTATAAAGACATCATTTTTAGGATCCCACTCATCCCTAGGAAAAATATACCTAGAGTCTTTCCACCCATACATAGGTTATATTCCACACCATCGGTTCTCATAAACCTGGAACTCAAAAAAACCTAGTAACTTGACCAAGTCAAGTTTACCCAAACCACCATAACATTGTGCCTCTCTAATCTATATTAGTGTGGGTTGAATGAAGTGCACACCCACTTCCAGTCCCACATAGTTTCATCCTATTTTTAATGCTTTCTCTTGAGCTCTTGGTCCTTGATACACATTTTAAAGTTCAATATTTTCACACCCTCCATTGGTTTGGACCTTAATGCTTTTGACCACTACTCCACAACCTTCTTGTTGTCATCCTTGTGATACAAAAGGGAAATATATTTGGATTCGTGTTCATATGTATAATAGTAGTAAGTAGACATTATGCATATCTATTTCAAACTTAATGGAATCATTGTACACCTCCACCAAGCTATGCATGATCCAAATGATTCAATAGTCTCTTGGACCATTTTGGTATACCATTTTAGGAATGCTTGGTTAATCTCATTTTCAAGCTCTTTGTCTACATTGTGTTGTAAAACATTGAACTTCAACATAGGAAATGACCTTGTGAGTTGTGTATCATAGACATTCCCTCACAGTGGGTTCCAAACAATCATTAATAACAACAACAAGAACCAAGTATAATTAAATTCCTTACCATGTTCTTGTACATCTAAACGGTCTTAGATGTCTATTTGGTACCTAGACCAACACATTTTAATCCCGTGTACACATCTATCCACCATGAGGAGAATTTATAAAGGGAACTCATCCTTTTTGCACTTATAGATTAACTTATCAATTAATATGTGAAAAAATAAATAGTTTCATCTATGATTTCTAAACAAATATCTCTGCTTGTCCCTTTATGTGTGTCATATATATGGTAAACATCAACATGATGAGTTGTAATTGTGGCGATTGGTTCCTCCCTTATCCTTGGATCCAAGACCTAGTGCATTGTGTCCATGTCCACCAAGTAAGCACAATCCAACCATATAAACCATCCATGGAAACTACTCAATAAAATTCATGTGTAGTAGTTGATGGGTATATTGTGGCCAAAATGTTGAAAATTTAAGTGGGTCAGGATACCCAACTTGTAGATTTCCTTTTTCTAATATTTGGGGACCACCTTCTCCTTTGCATATACTCCATGGGTAATCTTAGTGTAATTATCAATTAGAGTTCAGGAAATTATTTTTCATCCTATATGTTGAAATCAATGATTTCTCATCACAATAATCTTTTGTAATTGGTGTTGTTGGATCCATTGATCCAGGGGATCAAAAATATCCTAAAAAATGAAAGTGCTCAAAATATCTTGAAACTAGCACCAAATCGTAGAGCTCATTGTTTTGATTATAACAATGCTTAAATCACCTCAATCAGACTACATATGAGGAAGTTATAATGTTCTGAAGTTTTGGGCAAACACCACAAAAGTCAAAGTGAAAGGTTGATTGTGTAGATATGGATGCCACGTGGCAGTCCGTACGCTAACATGGTCCTGATGTTAGCAAGATGACTGGGTTGTACAGATTGGCAGGTGGGCCATTCCCATGAGGAAAATCCATGAATGGTTATTGGTAGATGGGATTTTTTTTAGGCCAATCACAAGACGCCATGTGGGCTAATAAGAGGACACCAATTGTCACTATGATAGGTCACCACGGGGCCTCAATAATTGCACCAAAATTTTGTTATATTGACTGATAGGCTCTACAAGGTTCGACCCCATGACCTCTCATTCACGAAAAAATCATCAAACCAATAGGCTTTGACATTCCTGGTTAAGATATGGTCGCATTATTATATTTATTGTCATACACATTGGCGGTTGGGGTAATTGGCAGGTCGGTGGGTAAACAGGTGCACCCAACTGGCCCGACCATTGGTTTTTGGTATATATTGTGAGCATTGGTGTAACATTAACGGGTCGGGACACATGGAACCCTACCCATGCTTTAGTCCCAATGACCCCAATTCATATGTAATGCGTGGAACTGGGAGCGAGTAGTTCGGGCGAGGTGGAGGCACGTTTAAATTTTTTTTTGAATATATTTTATAACAAAACCACACAAACAACAATAGGAGGTGTGAGTTGAACCCATGACCTCTGCTCAGTTACTCTTTGGAACCACTATTATGCTATGAGAAATTTTTTGGAACAATTAGTAGAGTCTAGACTTTTTGAGGAGCAGTTTGCAGACTAGTTTGGAAAAGCGGTCATATTTTGCTCATTTTTCCAACCTTTTTGAGCTCAAGAAGAGCCTAGACACGCGTTTTTAGAATTTTGGACACAATGGCAGTATTATTTTTGCATATTGAATATTGTGTGTTGATGTATTGAAAATTTGAGAAAATAATAAAGCGGTCACCACTAGAAGCTAGACTGAGAGATGTAGCCCAATATGGGTGAACTCCAATGTCAATTTGCTTTTGTTCGTTGTTGCAAGTTTGTCCACTTCTAACTATTAAAATTATGTAATTTTTTCTTAATTTTATGTACTTTTGCAACCATGATCCATTCCCTAAAATACATGAACTAGCTTGCAAATTATTTTAAGAAACCTTCACTTTTTATTTTTGGATCAGTTTGGTATCAGAGCATGGTTTTTGTGAAGGTTTGATAGAATTTGCAAGGTTTTTCAATGCATAGAAAGCATAAATTGGCTCAAGGAGGTGAAAAACTCCACAAGTCATGGTACATGAAGAAAGAAAAGGACAAGAACAAAGGTCTTAGGATGCGAGATCTTTTTCGAAAGCTTTCTTTGATATGACTAATATGGTGAAAGTGTTGTACAATGAGAGAACAAAATTGTTGCAAGGAGAAAGTTCTAATCAACCAAAAGGTGATCGTTGTAATGGGAGTAAGCCTCCACCTCCTCCTCCTCCTTCACCTCCATCCTTACCTCCTTCTTCACCTCCTTCTTCACATAGACCTACTCCTCCTACATCTCCAAGAAGACATGATAAGTCTCCCTTCCTTAAGCCTAATGTCAAGCTTGAATTGTCAATGTATAATGGAGAATAAAATTTTGAAAAGTTGGATAATTTGGTTTGTTGAATTGAAGTTTATTATAGGATTCAAAATACTGATGATGATGTCACCAAGATCCAGTTTATTCTCTTCGCTTGGAAGTTGTAACCCTCATCTAGTTGGAGGCTAGAACTCAAGAAGATTTGAAGAAATGTGGGAAAATAAACTCTTCTTGGAATGATTTTATAGCTGCATTAAGAAATCAATTGTATCCATTAGCTTACATGCAAAAAGCAATAATGGATTAGAAAACTTTCGTACAAGCTAAAGGTTAGAGTGTCCAAAGTTACACACAAGAATTTAAAAAAAGAGCATTAATATTAGGTGTTGATTTGACCTCATAGGATACTGTCCTTAAATATAGAGGTGGATTGCATAGCTATTTGATACATACCATACTTATGTCTAATCCCACCAATCAAGATGAAGTATATGTTCAGTCTATTCATTTAGAATCAAGAGGCAATAATGTTCCTCAAGGGTCCAGCAAGAAACCTTTTAAATCCGGAGACAAAGTAAAGTGAAAATTTAAAGGCATGGGTAAGAAGAATGCTACTATCAAGAAATAGGGAGAGAAACTTACTTGTAAGCATTGTTCAAAAGATGTCCATAATGAACACCACTATTGGAAATTACATCTAGAATTGAGACCAAAGAAGTTCAATAAGCGGAAACAAAAGACTGTTTCCACAACTCAACAAGGTTTATGATCTAATTCAGGTGATGAAACCAAAATTACATCCATGGGAATGAAAGATATAGTTCTAACACAAGTAATAGTTCTTCTAGCAAGCCTATTGAATCTCAAAATGATAAAGAAAGAAGTGAAATTTTTCATATCAGGGTCATTACAAAACATATAAAGGTTGATACATTATTTGATAGTGGATTTCAAGTCAATATTATCTCTAAAGAAATTGTCAAGAAACTTAATATACAAACTACAAATCATACAAAACCTCACCCTTTGGGTTGGGTATGTGATGATGCCAAATTGCAAGTGACAAGAAAATGTAAACTCAAATTTGCCAACACTTCTAATTTTATTTTCTTAGGGATTCCATATTTATATGACTAAAAAGCGATATTCTATCATCATGATAAAAAATATTATATTTTCAAATATGGAGTTGAGTATATTGTTATAGAACATCACAAGAAGATGAACTTATCTCTTGTTAGTGCAGGTCAAATGAAAAGGATTGTGAATACTAGTAAGATTTTTGTGTTTTTGATGATTAAAGCTAAAGATACTGTTGAATCTAAATTTTTCTCAGGATGTGATACTAAACTCAAGCATGAATTCTTGAAGTTGTTTTAGGAACCTGAATGGTTACCTCCAAAAACAGGAATCCAAAATGAGATAAAATTGCAGCAGAATGCACCACTTCTGAATATTACAATGTTTAGGATGTCAATTTTGGAGAATGTAGAGATCAAGAAGGAAATGCAATAGCTATTTGAAAAAGGGGTCATCAGACCTAGTACATATCCTTGTGGGTCTCTTATTGTTCTAGTTCCAAAGAAATATGGTACTTGGCACATGTGTGTGGATTTTCAAGCTTTGAAAAAGGTCATGGTAAAGAATCCCTATCCTCTTCTTCACATTGATGATTTTTTAGATCAGTTAAAGCATGTTGTTTATTTTACTAAGTTAGACTTGAGAAGTGGTCATCGTCAAATAAGGATTGTTGAATATCATATTTGGAAAATTGCTTTCAAGAATAAACAAGGTCTATTTGAATGGTTAGTTATGTCTTTTGGGATTTGTAATATACTTGCCACATTCATGAGAGTTATGAATGATGTATTATGACCATTCCTTAAGGAATTTTCCATAGTCTACTTAGATGATATTTTATTTTTAGTAAGACTTGTGAAAATAATTTTAAGAATGCAAAGGAAGTTTTATATGTCTTGAAAACGAAAAGTTGTATTTGACAATGTGAATTTGGGAAAACCTCTTTGGTTTACTTAGGCGATATTATAGGAGATGGTGAATTGAATATTGAACCCTCCAAAGTTGATGTTATTGTGAATTGTCCTAAACCCAACAATGTAACAGAAGTTAGGATATTTTTGGGAGGAGCCCAATATTGGAGAGAATTTATTGCTAACTTCTCATTCATTGCATCACCATTACATGCTTTGACGAGTGTGAAGCAAGTCTTTCAGTGGGGAGGAAAGCAACAAAAATCCTTTGACACTTTTAAAGAGAAAATCTATACAACAACTATTCTACCACTTTCAGACCTCAAGCAACCATTTGAAATTCAAACTGATGCAAGAAAATATGCTATGGGAGCAGTATTGATGAAGCATGGTAAGCCAATATGTTACCATTCTCAAAACATTTTCAATTCAATAATTAACTATCAAACTTGTGATAAATATTTGTGTGCATTGGTACAAAGCATAAAAACTGGAGCATTATTTGATGGGTAAAGAAACGGTTATTCATATTGACCATCAACCTTTGCAATATTTACAATCACAAACCAAGCTACAACAAGCTAGACATTTTAGATGGATGGTATTTCTACAACGATTTCATTTGGTTATCAGGTATAAGAAAGGTATTTACAACAAAGTTATGGATATGTTATCAAGTCCTGTCGTTAATGAATTTTTCATTCTTAAGCATAACCCAATCATGCATGAAATCTATATTGAACAGTATGCTCAAGATGAATATTGTAATGATGTTTATGCAACTTTGAGTCAAGGAAATCATGTTGAAGAGTTGGATTATCATGTTCATAACAAGTTGTATCATCTTGGCAAGTTGTGTATTACATAGGGTGAAAGAGTTAATGTCATAATGGAAACCCATAATTCTCTTATTGTTGGTCACTTTGGTGTAGGAAAAATAGTTGCTCAACTACAAACGTATTGTTATTGTCCTCACACGAATGAAATTGTATCAAGATATGTAAAAGGATGTTCTATGTGTGCTACTAGTAAGAAAAGTAATAGCAAATTAGGTTTGTAGACTCCACTTCATATCCCTTCTCGTACTTGCGAAAGTATTTCTATGGATTTTGATGGGAGACTATTTATATGTTGTAGTGGATCGTTTTAGCAAAATGTGTGTGTTTTGATGCCTTGTAAGAAATAGGTTACAGCTGAGAAAATTACAAAGATGTTCTTCCAAAACGTATGGGTTCCTTTTGGGTTACCTACTTTGATTGTTTATGATCGAGATTCTCAATTTACTTGGAAGTTTTGGTCAAGTTTATGAGAACTCATGGACACAAAGTTGAAGAAGAGAAGTATTGAACATCGAAGGCTAGATAGAAGTATTGAACATATCATTAGTGCATCTCCTTTGATGATATTGTGGTAAGCATCTTAAACTTTGGGATGAGCATTCGTATTACATTTGTTGGGTTGTGTTATATCTTCCACAACTAGCCCACGTAGTTAACCGGGCGGGGGGGGCCAACAAAAGGGGTTTGAGGTTGTACCCGTAACCACACTTTATGGGTCCGAGGCAGCGCCCCGAAAATTTTTTGGTTATTGACCCTATGTTAGGTTCGACAAGCCACCTATGGTTTTGTGCATGATTTTTTGCACATGTTTTGGATGCGATGGTTTTCGGTCCATGGTATTGGATTCTTCGGCATGTATAAATATGTATTATAACATTGAAAGGAACATAATGAAAAATCAAGCTGGTAGTTCCAGTTTTGGGATCCAAGGGAAATCTCTGTGTATATGTGTTTTGTGTGTTATGCTCTTACATTGTTTATTTTCTATGTTTTAGAATTTGTATGCAGGTAATTTCTATACGGGGTTAAAACCTACATTTGGTATCAGAGTTGTTTTGGCTTCAAGGGGACGCCTTTGTTGTTGAGGGGTTTCGCTCGGGCCTGTGGTAAACCCTATTCAGTGGGAGATCTGCGAGATTGATTCTGGTGGTGAAACAAGATGGCGAGCATCGGAAAGATAGAGATCAAGAAATTTAATGCTCAGAGTTTTGAGTTGTGGAAACTCAAGATGGAGGATCTGTTGGTGGATAAAGATTAGTGGATCACGGAAGATCTGGGTAATAAACCAATGAGAGTGTCCGATGAAGAATGGAAGAATTTGATTCGGAAGGCAAAGAGCACAATATGATTGTGTGTCTTAGATTCAGTATTGCTAAATGTATCAGGGGAAGCTAAGGCGAAGGCTTTGTGGGACAAGTTAGGGACTTTGTACCAATCTAGGTCTCTGGTGAATAAATTGTTCCTGCGGAAAAAGCTGTATAACCTGAGGGTGAAAGATGGAGGCTCAATGAAAAAGCATCTGAATGCATTTAATATTGTGGTAAGTCAGCTATCATCTATTGATATTAAAATTTCAGATGAAGATAAGTGCATCAGTTTGTTGTGTTCTCTACCAGATTTGTGGGATAGTCTGGTTATTGCAATAGGTAGCAATGCAACTGCCTTGCAGTTTGATGAAATAGTCTCATCCTTGCTGATGAAGGAGATCAGAGGGAAAAATATGGAGAGCCATGATGGTGATTCCTTGTCTTTACGAGGACGGTCCCATAATAGAAACAAAAATAAATCATTGAGTGGGAGATCTAAATCTAGAGGGAGATCTAAGTCTCTAGGAAAACCTGTAAAGGTGGTGTGCTGGAAATGCGGAAAGGAAGGGCACTAAAAAAGGGACTGTAAAGGGATCTGATGATGCTCCTTATACAGAGGTGAAAACCACCTCAAATAAAGGTGGGGATGTGTACTTGGCTTCTTCCAGTACACATGTAGATCATGAGGCATGGTTGATTGACTCAGGTGCATCCTTTCACTTCACTCCCCATGGAGAGTGGTTCTGCGAGTATGAGAAATACGATGGTGGTGATGTCTTCTTAGGGGATGATATGAAGTCTAGAATCATTAGTCGCAGAAAAGTAAAGTTGAAGCTACAAGGTGGAAGGGAGAGAACACTTCTGGGTGTTCTACATATTCCTACATTAGCCAGAAATCTGTTTTCTGTAAGCAAGTTGGATGATGCATGTGTAAAAACAATGTTCGAGAAGGATACCTGCAAAATGGTTTGGGGAACATTGGTATTAATGTAGGGATTTCGGATTGTAACTTTGTACAAGATGCAAGTTAGCACTATTGTTGAAAGTGGAGTAGAAAATCTAATGGTCTCTGGAGAGAATACCATGTTGTGGCATCAAAGGCTTGGACATATTGGAGAGAAAGGCCTTTGAATACTTCGTGGTAAAGGTATGGTAGAAGGTATGAGTAATAGCTCTTCGGATTTTGATTTCTGTGAAAATTGTGTATATGGGAAGCAGAATCGGGTGCGTTTCCCCTCTGGTAGTAAGAGGGCGAAAAAGATATTAGAGCTTGTGCACAATAATGTGTTTGGAGCTGTGAAGGTTCCATCACTGGGTAAGTCTGTGTACTATGTATCATTTATAGATGAATTCTCCAGGAATACATGGATATATTTCCTTAAGAAGAAATATGAAGTCTTTGTCAGGTATAAAGAATTTAAGTCTCTCGTGGAAAATTAGACAGAGAAGAAGATAAAGGTGTTGAGGACAAATAATGGTGGAGAATTTTGCAACAAGGAATTTGAAGAATTCTGTAAGAAGTGTGGTATGTCATGGCAAAAGACTACTCCATATACACCTCAGCAAAATGGAGTTGCAAAAATAATGAATAATACGTTGATGGAAAGGGCAAGAAGCATGCTCAATGGTACTGGGTTAGGACAGGAATTCTAGGCAGAGGCTGTGGATACTGCATGTTACCTGGTCAGCAGGTCACCTTCATCAACATTGGAGGATAAGACTCCATAAGAGCTATGGACTGGTAAGAAACCCTCTCTTTCATAACTGAGGGTATTTGGATGTGTGCATATGTACATGTTCCAAAGGAGAAAAAAACTAAGTTGGATAGTAAATCTGAAAACTGCATCTTTATTGGGTATATGGTTTAAAGGGTTATAAGCTTTGGAACCCAGTGACAAGGAAGGTTGTGTACAACTGAGATGTGGTTTGTAGAGAGGTAAAAGATGTTATTAAACATGAAGTCCAACCAAATGAACCTAAGAAGATAGAGTTTGAGCTAAAGGAGGAAGAATCATACTCTATAGCAGAGGAGGAATCAGAAGATGAAGAGCCACAAACTTCGGCTGTGAGAAGATCAGTTTGAGAAAGAAGGCAGCCAGAAAGGTATAGTCCATCTACTTTCTATTCAAATTTTACTTTGTCTATTACTGATGATGATCCTAGAACTATGAAGGAAGCAGTAGATTCATAGGATGGAAAACTCTGGAAAGAGGCCATGGTTGATGAAATGGCATCTTTGCACAAAAATGAGGCTTGGGATCTAGTGGAGTTGTCGGCTAGAAGGAAACCCATTGGCAGCAAATGGGTGTTCAAGAAGAAGACAAATGCAGAAAGAAAGGTGGAGAAATACAAAGCTTGGTTGGTAGAAAAAGGTTATTCCCAGGTGTTGGGAATTGATTTTGGTGATATTTTTTCTCCCGTTGCCAAGGTAACTTCTATTAGATTACTTTTATATGTTGCTGTTGCTTTTGATTTTGAGGTAGAACAGATGGATGTGAAGAGAAAATTTCTTCACAGGGATCTAGAAGAGGAGATCTACATGAAGAAACCTGAAGGCTTTGCGGTGAAAGGTAAGAAAGAACTGGTATGCAAGTTAAAGAAGTCTCTGTATTGGTTAAAACAATCACCAAGGATGTGGTATCATAAATTTGATACATTTATAAAGGGACTTGGCTTCACCAGAAGCAAAGCAGATCACTGTGTGTATTTTAAATTAATTGGTGATCGTGTTATTTATCTGTTCTTGTATATAGATGATATGTTGCTGGTTGGAAATGACAAAGAAATTATCCAGGATTTGAAGACCCATTTGTCCTCTAAATTCGACATGAAAGATCTTGGTGCTACAAACTGTATTTTGGGCATGGAAATTAAAAGAGATCAAACAAAGAGGAATCTTTGGTTAAACCAAAGGAAGTATGTCGAGACAATATTGGAGAGGTTTAATAAGCAGGATAGTAAACCAGTGAAGGTTCCAATTCTTGTAGGTGTAAAGTTATGTTAAACACATACATGACATAGACAAAATAGGAAAGATAAACATTAGATTCCATTTCTTATTCACAATGATACATATTTATAATACATAGGAGTGACCCTTGGTTTCATATTCCAAGTGGTCCCTTGGACTCCTTTTGGTTGTTCAGCTTCCACATCGAT
Source organism: Pinus taeda (assembly GCA_000404065.3). NCBI lineage: Eukaryota > Viridiplantae > Streptophyta > Pinopsida > Pinales > Pinaceae > Pinus > Pinus taeda. The sequence continues at coordinate 60,059 of APFE030818730.1, read as the reverse complement.
CCTTAGAGGATTAGGTGTCGAAGATTCCCTCCCTTTAATCCGAAGGGTTATGTATGAGTCCGAGAAGAGAGCTCTAATACAAAATGTGCAAAAATGCATGGAAGCACTAGGCTGAATGTGCTCTCTGAAATGTTGGTATAAAGAGCGGTGGTTTAAGGATGACCACCAACACTGGAACGCTTAGTGCAATTCCCAAAACTCTTCCAATTCTCGCATGAAGCTCAGGTCTTCTACTAGAGGAAGTGCTCTTGATGTTTTGAAGAGGGAAAACTTCAACCAATAAAGGGAGGTCTCACCTCGCATAAAAGGGAGAACCTCATCCTGAAAAGGGAGGTCTCAACTTGTGATGGTTTAAGGATGACCAACAACTCTGGAACGCTTAATGCAATTCCTAGAACTCTTCCAAAACTGGCAAGAAGCTAAATTCTTCTGCTAGAGAAAGTGTCCCAAATTCTTTGAAGAGGTATCACCAACTGAAGGCATGCTCAGGGGCATCTTTGTCTCTGGCTACAACTCTGGATCTGCTATGGCAGGTTGTGGCTCAGGCTCGCTTGATGTGGCTTTCAAGCTTGTAGATGACCATCATTTTCCTCCCTATCAGATACAAGGCGAGAAGTTGAAGAGATCTCAACTGCAAGACTTTTCAATATTCGAGAACAAATCTTGTTGTATGAGTGAAATATTTTCTTGGTTGTTGAAGCCCATTTCCAAGAAGTGATCCAACCAAGATGAATCCTTGTTCTTGTAGGAGGTTTGTTTCTAAAGCATCTGTTTGAAGAATGGGTGATTTTATGACAGTTCTTACATGGATGAAGATCAAAACAATGTTCTTTCATATGGCCAACTCGGTCACAGTGTTGTCATTTCACAATTTGTTGTTGTGGAAGAGGGGCAGAGTCTGGAACAGCTGAAGGTGAACTGTCATGAAGGAATCCAACACTCTAAAACTGGATGGGCTTTGAGTAATCTGGAATATGAAAGGAAACCTCCTTATCATATCCAAGACATGTTCTATGGTTGTTGTGGACAAGCTCTTCCCAAGGTCTGATGATAGGCTTGGGAAGTACAGACTAAACTTCTGCATCTATATGTGACTTTGCTGCTTCATTGGGCATTGGATCTAAATTTGTAACATTATTGACTTGCCGTTTATGGGAGTCTATTTCATTGTTCTGAACAGAAGCAGGTTCAGAATGACGACTCCATTGTTGTAATTCTGCTTGTTGTAGCTGAGATTCAAGCTGCAAAAATTCAATCTTGTCTTGTGCATTTTGCAAACAAGTTCTAATGTCAACAAGAGAAACTTTGTTGATTCTTACTTTATCATGATCAGAGGAATGCATCAGAGTTTTTAGGAACTCTAATACTTCACCAATTGCAGCCATGTTTCAACAAATTAACCTCAAAAATTAGTAAAACAATGAGGACCTCAACGCACTCCAGACTCTAATACAATGCCAAGACAAAGAAGCTCTCAATAGTCTCCAATCTCCAAATTAGTTCAAATATCAAAAACCCCACATGCTATAAATCTTCTACTAAACCAAACATGATGTCCATAAATAAGAATTTCACCACATAAGATATTGGTTGCACTGTAGATCTTATTCCAGATCGTTCATTGAGAGTTTAAGAACGAAACCAAAAAGCAAGAGCCAGAACGAAGCCTGTTTGAAAGGCAGTTTTATTCACTATAATGCTTTAGCGTAGAGCAGAATCGTTTGGCCATGGAATGCCAAGAGTCATTAGGCATCTACGATTAGAGGAGAACATCTCTGAATTTTCTTCTACTTGGGTTTACTGATTGTGATTTCTTCCGAGCCTCAGTATCTGCCTGGAAAGTGAGAAATGGCATACGTTGGTATCGCGCATTGGCTACAGTGTCGTTGCACATCCAAACCATATGAAATAATCCTTCTTTTTATGCATTTCTCTATTACTTTGTGAAGGATTAGAATGACGCAGAATGGAATTGCACAAAGATGGTCGTTGTCAAGCTTCTTCTGTCTGCTCCACAACATCCTCCCTCTACAATTTTGAGAATGGTTGAATCATTAGTGGTCCCACATTGGGAATCGTTTTGATCCCTATTACTATGTCAACATTCCAGAGTTTAAGGGAATTCATGGAGACAATTCCAATGAGGTGTTTAAGGACCTCGAGCTCTACTTGTCTTAGCTCGATGCCTTTGACAGTGCCCAAAAACTGACTGTAATTCTCTCCAAGAACTCGAAAAGTATGGAGTTCATTCCCACTTCTGGTGAGGCAGTGGTCGATTCCTTCCAGGGAGACACTGTTTGATGGTCTCACCACATTCAATGGGTTGACAAGGAAGATCTGATAGAGAAGTAGAGAATTACCCTAAAGGTAGCCAGACCAAGCAAAAAAAAATTATCAGCATTTTGGTTCACATTGCAAATAGAGCAGCTGAATTGAATAGGTTGAAGAGCACTAGAACCCTCTATACCAATAATAGTGGATGGAGATGGGTTTTGTTCAACCATCCTTCCTCTTTCGATTCTCTAGCCCTAGATCCCGCAATGAAGGAGAAGATCATAAGGGACCTGGACTAGTTTAGGCAAGGAAAAGAGTTTCACAGTAGAGTCGGACGTTCTTGGAAATGAGAGTACCTTCTTTATGGTACTCCTGGAACTGGGAAATCTAGTTTAGTTGCCGCCATGGCTAATTATATGAAGTATGATGTCTATGACCTAGAGCTCACAAAGGTTAAAGACAACTCTGAACTTCAGACGCTACTCATAAAAACAACCAACTACAGAGAAGGGAGTGTTAAAGGAACAAGAGAAATGCATAGACCTAATGAGCCTTCCAAAGCCAATGCACGATTTCTTCTCCTATTTTGGAGGCAAAAAAATTCAATCCCTTACACACCAGAGAGAAGGAAAACTCAATGTAACACTTGACAAGAATGAAGGTACAAAATGTTGTGTCAGCGCTGACAAGCTAACCAGAATGGCGTTTTTTTTTGTTTTTGAGCAGATTATTACAGAGAAACAACTGAGTGAAATGACTGAGCATATACAAAATGGCAGGACACAAATGGCATAAACAGGTTCAGAGTGAGTACAAAAATTGGCAGTTGGAGAATGTATGGAGTGCAGGTCTAGCAAAGGGTAACATAAATGTCAGCATTGGTATTTCTTAAGTGCACAGAGAGTAATCACAATGAAATTACCAACGTTACTATTGCATAAACAAAGAAGAGTCGTAGAGAGGTAGACAAAGAATCCACAAACCTGTTAGAACGGTTTATTTTCTAAACAAAGGGATGAAGCAGATTTTAGAGTGTTAGAGTAGGTGCATAGTGAGGAGGAGCGATTTACATGCCAAGCTGAGAATGACATCAAAATTATAGATGGCAGAACTAACCCGCACAAAAAGTCCATAAATCAAGTGGCTCAAATATGATCAGGGCAAGATATCGCCTGCAACTCTAATACCATGTTAAGCATATACATGGCAGAGACAAAATAGGAAAGATAAACATTAGATTCCATTTCTCTTTCACAATGATACATATTTATAATACATAGGAGTGACTCTTGGTTCATATTCCAAGTGGTCCCTTGGACTCCTTTTGGTTGTTCAACTTCCACACCAACCCTTAAAGGATTAGGTGTCCAACAAGTTATCTACTGAATAGTGTCCCAAGACACAAGAAGAGGGAGAGGACATGTTCCGTGTTCCATGTGCAAGTGCAGTCAGTAGCCTGATGTATGCGATGATCTGTACTAGACCAGACATTGCACATGCAATGGGAGTATTGAGCAAGTTTATGTCAAAACCAGGGAAGGAGCACTGGAAAATAGTGAAGCGGGTTTTCAGGTATTTGCGTGGCACTAGTGATTATGGTTTGTGCTACCAAGGAAGACCAGGATTGGACAGAGTGTTGGATATTCGTGGCTTTGTTGATGCAGACTAGGCTGGAGATCTGGATCAGAGAATATCTACAAGTGGGTATGCGTTTAACCTATTTGGGGGTGAAATTAGTTGGATGAGTAAGAAACAATCTCTAGTGGCACTATCAACTATAGAGGAAGAATACATGGCAGCCACTCATGCAAGCAAGGAAGCAGTTTGGTTGCAAATATTGTGTTCAAGTATAGGGTTAGTACAAGGAGCTATAAGGATAGACTGTGGCAGCCAAAGTGCAATTTTCTTGGCCAAGAACCCTGCATATCATTCAAAGACAAAGCACATTGATGTTTAGTATCACTTGGTGAGGGATATGATAGAAGACAAAAGGGTGCTGTTGGTAAAGATGGACACTTTGAAGAATAATGCAGATGCATTGACAAAATTTGTGAGCTCTGAGAAATTCTCTTGGTGTAGAGAAACAATGGACGTTGCAGGGCTAGATAAATGACTAAGCTCTCTTGTGCCCCCCTGTGGAAAGAAAAAAACAAGTGGGAGAATGTTGGGTTGTGTTATATTCTTTCCACGACTAGCCCACGTAGTTATCGAGGAGGTTAGAAGGGGGGAAAGCCCCCCCTTCGTTGCACCGATGCGTAGCGGGGGGAGTCACAGGGAGTTTGAGGGGTGCAGGTAACCCCAATCTATGGGGTCCGTGTCAACGCCCTGGAAAATTTTGTTTTTGGACGCTATACTAGGTTGGGCGGACCTACCTATGGTTTTGTGCATGATTGTTCACACATGGTTTTGGACGTGATGGTTTTCGGTCCATGGTATTGGATGCTTCAGCATGTATAAATATGTATTATAACATTGAAAGGAACATAATGAAAAATCAAGCTGGTAGTCCCAGTTTTGGGATCATGGGGAAAATCTCTATGTATATGTCTTTTATGTGTTATGCTCTTGCATTGTTTATTTTCTGTGTTTTAGAATTCGTATGCAGGTAATTTCTGTACAGGGTTAAAACCTACACTCCACTCTGTCATGTTTCCTCCAAATAGTTGCTTGCTTCAATGGTGAGGCTAACCTCTTATTTTTCTACAATGTACTTGGATTTCTTCTACTCCATGGGCTAGAGATGTAGGGAACTCCTTGTCCTCTTTACTCTTGACTCTCCACACCCTTCTCTTAGCTATTTGGTCTTTTGGGTGGAGCTCTAGATGAAGTGGTGACAAAAGTTATTGGTGATACTATATGGATTGCTTGACACCCTTATTTTCTCCATGTGCCCCTAAATTAATTGTTAGTCTCGAGAATCATTCTTTCTGTTCTTCCTTAAAAAGTAATCTCACTTGTAGCGGGTGGCTTTCTTCTCCCAAGAATATTCTCAAGGTAGCCTATATTCCCACAAAAGAGACGTACTTTGACCCAAAAACAACAAGTGCCACTATAGCCTTTCCTCTTACAACAATAACAAATAAGGGATGTATTCTTTAATTCCGACTTCTTTCTCTTTGTCTTCTTGTTATGGTTTATCATCTTGTTATTCCTTCTAAATGTTTTTTTAGGCTGAGTCTTTACACTTTCTTGACCATTTCCCTTTCACAATCTACCATTGGAAGGGATAGTATGAAAGTGTGTTTCCCTCTTCCTTTTCTATTGTTGTTTCTTTTGATGAGTAGGATAAATCTTCATTTACTTTTCCTTCACCAAAGTGGTCTTCATGATCATGATTTATTACCATTTTCCATTGAAATATTATCCTTCATGTTTGATCATCAATGTAGCTATAATGGGGCTTAGGATGCCTTGTCTTCTCTCACCTCACCCTTGTCTATCGCAACCCATATTCCTTAAAAATTATAAACCAATGCCCCTAGTATGATTTTCAAATTAGATAAAATGATATTGAAAATTCCAAGGAAAGTGATATTTCCAAGTTGTCTCAATCATAATGTTTCCCTCGAAAATGGAAATGGAAGGTGACTTTGTTTCCTTGATCTCTTATACATCTGATTGTAGTTATACCAAAATTTATTCCTTCATTTACAACTCTAGATGTAGTTGATCCAACATCTGAGAGAGCCTATCCTCTTGCCATCTATCCATCTAGATGACCTTGTCTGCCAAGTGTACAAGATGAACTATGCTCTTGTCCCATTCTTCCAAGATAGTTGTTAGGGAGTATTAGCATTCATCAAATTGCTTCATTAGGAATAACATAATTTTGGGAAAGATCTCAAGTTTCTTCTCAATCTCTATTATTTTTTAGTCATACATCTACACTTTCTCTTTCAAGTGTTTGTTCTCTTCTTGAATTTGAACATTGATGATGCTTAATTTTTCCAACCTTTCTCTATTTTCTTTACCTATGATAAGTTGGCGCTCTCTTCAAATTTCTAGTACTTGTGTCAAATTGAAATATTCAACTACCATGATACCTTCATGATTCATTAAGGATGGACTTATAGCCCACTCACTTCACCAACACATTCCTTCTACAAATTTTACAATAGTCTTTTTACTCCAAGTTACATAGAGATATATGTCTTCAATGATGGCTACAAAAACTCTCTTCTCAATGAAAATTACCTATAAATTAACATCAAACTCATTTCTCTCTTCAAATGCTAAGTTCACAATGCACTTGATAGTCTTCTTTAATTATTGTTGTTTTATTATGCCTACACAACACAATATGTCATTAACTAGAAAATAAATTCATGTATTAGTATTTCTAAAACTATTCAAATTTGCCCAAATCAATAAATATGTAGGTGTAAATTTCCAATTCATTCATAATTTAATAAATGTTATTTGTTGATGGCCAATTCCAATGGAAAATCAATGAGACAAAACTCTATTGTTAATTATGGCTTTAACCATTTTGTTAAATATTATCTATGTTTCCAATTACATTGTTCTATTCTTCAATATAAATGACGATGTTTATTGAATCATTATCCCCATTGTGTCAATCTATCACACCAATTTTAAATATGCATTTTATATGACTATTTCTAGCTCAAAGCCAATTAGTGGAAAACAATTCTACTCTTTCTAGGATAAGGAATTGAGAAATGCACACATTCAAGGTCATCTATTTTCCCACTTGTAATCACCAACTATTCAAACTCCATACACAGTTATGGCTTCTATCACCAAAATAGAGAAATCAATTCAAATTGGGAAATTTGGGGTCATTGATTTTTACTTGGACCATCCTTACTACAATGAATGACTGATTGTAAATGCCATACCAAGCATGACCTCTCCATTCATATTCCAACAACACACACACACACACACACACACACACACACACACTATATATAGTTCTAATTGCTAATAATTTCCAATCCCACAATGGGTATAATAAATTACACCATCAATCAAAAATAAAACCATTTGTAACAAGAATATAATGCTCAGAAATTAATGATAACATGTTCTTTTGCTTATGAACCATTCACTTTCTCTTGGAATGGTCTCATTTCCAATAACAACCAAGTGTATGTGACATAATATGGTAATAATGTATATTTTATATGTGAATGGCATAAATAATATAGTATAGGAAGGTAGAGTCGTGGCCTACTAGGTTTTCACATACCCAATAGTGATATATGGTCCCATATTATTGTTATATAACTACGTACAATCTTGGTGTTGCTTTAAGGAATTATAATTGGTTCATGGGACACATACAACCTCTTGAACAACCAAGTATGATTTTGAATTTGCATAGCGAGAAATATATTGAGTCAAAGGAGAAAGGTACAACACAGAAAAAAACTAAAAACACCTTGTAATGTTAAAAAATGACCAAGAGTCCTCCAAAATAAAATTAACCAATTCAAAAACCTCATAGAAGAGTGCAACAACTATAATATTATCAAGTAAACAATGTATTCCATACAAGATGAACACCTTCATTAACCACTCACAAAACCATATCAAAGGTCACAACACTAGTATTTTATGTTGTTAAAACCCTCTAAGAGGGAAACAACTCACAGCCCCATCCAACATTGCCACTTGAGGATACTTTAATTATGCAAAAGAAAATGTTTTACATAACAGAGTTCTCACTATCAATCATCAGCCATGACCCTCCATGCCCTTGAAATAGAGATCATGAACCAATGTGGTATCAAGCCACAAAACAATATTCGTTAGTATAAAGGAGAATATGATTCATCAGATCACTCTATGTCTAGAACATTTCATTATCGTCATATTGAAATACAACTAATGCATGCTAAAGAAGCACACTTTTACTTAATGGATACATTAGACCAAGTTGAATTTAACTAACTCCTAAGTTTCTAAATATCCTAACATCCCCCCTTAAGGACAACTTGGGATGGGAATGAAGGATTTACAAAGGTGACACAATAAGATAAGGAAGGAGACATTAGAGCCTATCCCCTCTTAATGGAAAGTTCCTAAACTCCTAACATAAATTGAAGCTTAGAAAACTTCACTTTTGTAAGAGACTATGAATATTTTTGCAACTTGGTAATCTATAGGGAAAAAGTGTACTTCAATAATTTAACCATGAATGAGTTTTTTGATGAAGTGCATTTGTATCTCAATGTGTTTGTTGCACTGATGTTGAACTAGATCTTTGTTGGACTCAATGTCACTTTGACTATTGCACTAGAGGGCAGTCGAATGTTGCTGCTAGAATCAAAACTCTGAAATGATCTATTGAAACCACAAAACTTCTTGACTCTCATTAAACGTTATTTAGTACTCATTTTATATTGAAGAAAGAGAAATAACATGTTTCTTTTTACAAGCCCAAATGACAAGTTCAGAACTAAGATTGAAAACATAACCTACAATATACTTCTTATCATTAGGGTCTCCAATCCAATCTGAATCAATGAAATCAACCAACAAAGGAGTCCCCCATTAACTATAATGTATCCCAAATTACAGTGTCAGAAAATATTCTCCAGCCTATGGAACCACTATCCAACATGAGGAGGATCAAACGTGAGGGTTGAGAACTCAGGAGGTGGAGGCACCTCGGATCTGTCAAAGATGTCAGAAACATATCTAGCAATTAAGTCATTTGTTCCATTACAGAAACGGTAAAGGTTCATTGATAACTTTGTATAATTATATTTTCACCCGCACGGAAGGAAGGTTGGCATGGTTAAACTTGTTTGACTTTCGTTGGGTATGTGCACTAATTGAATTGAGCAACACTATTTCAAGTGAATGTTTATATTTATATTTATTATAGTGTTAATGGAAGAATGAAGTTGATATAAAAATATTTAAATTATAATAACCAAGGAAAATTTTAGGGGCTAATATTCCTATTATTTTCCCAAAATTTTCATTTTTTTCTAAAAATGATTCACCCAATTTTTATAGTATAGAATTGTTTTACCCTTAAAATCGCTAAAATTTTATGGGAGATTATATATAAAATCATTAGGAATTTTAATATTTTGACAATGATATCAACTACATTTTATAATTTGCATGTTAGGGACTAGTGAAATTTGCAAAGGTTTCTAAACTTTAAGATAAATTTCCATTGAATTTTCCTTGATATTAACTATTTCATGTTAAAAATATTCATAAGTTAATTATAAATTCTCAAAATAAAATATCTTTTAAATCTATATACTTAAATTAATAATTTTAATTTACATTGTGTTGTTTTACATTTAAATTATGTTGTAAATTGTTAATTCAAATTTATTTTTTTAAAGTATAAAATAATTGTATTTTATTTAATATATTATATATATATATATATATATATTATATATAGTCCACATGGGGTAGCTCAAGTGGCAGTGGCCGTGGAAAATGAAGTCTCACAGAACCGGAAGTCTTGGGTTCAAATCTTGGGCTACCCCTCCCCTGTAGTGGGGTGTGTAATGGACATGAAAATCGGAGAGTCCTACCAAAGCTTAAAAAAAAAAACTTATATTATATTATATATATATAATTTATTTTTATTGTACATTAAATAATAATTTTTTATATATAGTTTTTTAAAAGTGATATATTAATATGATATAGTTTGAGTAGATTTAATTGTTAAGAGCATGTTTCTTCTAAAAGGTTACAAGTTCAAATCTAGATATATTCTCTAGTCATTAACATGAAACTCTTCTAACTCTTCAAAGTCACAATGCACTCATTAGATTACCACTATGTTAACTATTGTCTTTGTTCCCTATTATCTTAACTATTGTTGAGAAATTGGTTTTGTGTGGGTGATTTGGGGTCAAGTCCTTGTAATCTCCAACAGTTCAAACTTAGTATGAGTTGTGCTTTCTATCATGAATGTAGAACAATCTGATTAGGAAAATTGGAGTCCTTGGTTTATACTTGGACCATACTTACAATAATAAATTATTACTTGTAGATGCAATACCAACTAACAACTCTCCATCAATACTTCAACAACACACACATACACAAGTTCTAATTGTTGATAGTTTCCCATACAATAATGGGTATAGAAGTTAAACCAATTGCAATAAGGATATAATGATCCATAAATAATTTAACTTGTCATTCACTTTCCCTTGAAATAATCTCACTTCTAACAACAACCAAGTACATGTAACATAATCTAGTAATAAGATGACTTTTATGTGAACGACCATAGTAATAAATAAGAGTAGAAATACACTCAGTGAACACTATAGGCGAGTAGAGACATGGCCTAAAATGGTTTCACATTTCTAATATTTATGCATATGGTCTTGGTGTTGGGTCAAGGAATTAATCAAGCTCTTCAACAACCAAGGTTGGCCCTAAAATTCATCCAATAGTAAAGACATTTCTTAGAGGATACAGATACGACCAGAGCAAAGAGAAAAATGCTTGCCAATGTTAAAATTTCCCAACAATCCACCAAAAGAAAATAAACCAATTTGAAAACCTCATGTGTATGTAGTATATAGTTATTGATAGTCAATATTTAACTAAAAGGGATAAAAGAGAATACAGAGTTGTTGGCATTCATTAAATATTAGTGAGGAAAAAAATATGAGTAGCATATTTCCCACACAAAATTTGTATGCACGAAAAAATAAAACATACCATAAACACAAAGATTTTTCCTCGGAAACCCAAATAGGACAAATTGCATTAATTATTGTTAAATGCTCTTGTTCTAGCAATCTCTAGTTACAATGCAACAAATGGATCTTTATGCATCCCCCTCTCCTCAATGGCCAAAGGACCCTTTGAGAGTGAAAATATAGGAAGAAATAGGGAGAGTTTGGGTAATGGAAAGTCCAAAGGGCATGCGAATTCCTTTCCCATTCCTCAATCTTTTCTCTCCAACTATTATTTTTCTTTTTAACTTCTCTCTTTTTGTCTATATTGTCTCATTTACTTTTACGTTTGTATTGTCTTTAATAATTAATTTAACCTTCATTAATTATCTAATTACACTTGTAAATTCTAAGTCTTACAATTGTTCACTTATTTGGCTCTGTTTGAGATGACACCTCCTCTTTGACACTTATTCTTCTGTTGCCAAGGTAGCTTCTATCAGATTACTTCTATCTATTGTTGCTGCTTTTGATTTTGAGGTAGAACAGATGGATGTGAAGACAAAATTTCTTCATGAGGATCTCAAAGAGGAGATCTACATGAAGCAACCTGAAGGTTTTGTGGTGAAGGGTAAGAAAGAACTGGTATGCAAGTTAAAGAGTTCTGTGCATGGGTTAAAACAATCACCAAGGATGTGGTATCGGAAATTTGATACATTTATATGGGGACTTGGCTTCACTAGAAGCAAAGAAAATCACTATGTGTATTTTAAATTAATTGGTGACCGTGTTATTTATCTAGTCTTGTATGTGAATGATATGTTGCTGGTTGGAAATGACAAAGAAATTATCCAGGATTTGAAGACCCAATTGTCCTCCAAATTCGAAATTAATGATCTTGTTACTGCAAACTATATTTTGGGCATGGAAATTAAAAGAGATTGAGCAAAGAGGAAGCTCTGGTTAAGCCAGAGGAAGTATGTTGAGACAATACTGCAAAGGTTTAATATGTAGGATAGCAAACCGGTGAAGGTTCCTATTCCTGTAGGTGTGAAGTTATTTGTTGAACAGTGTCCCAAGACACAAGAAGAGTAAGAGGAAATGTCTCGTGTTCCATATGCAAGTGCAGTCGGTAGCCTGATGTATGCAATGGTTTGTACTAGACCAGACATTGCACATGCAGTGGGAGCATTGAGAAGGTTTATGTCAAAACCAGGAAAGGAGCATTGGACAAGTGTGAAGCGGGTTTTCAAGTATTTGCATGGCACTAGTGATTATGGTTTATGCTACCAAGGAAGATCGGGATTGGATAGAGTGTTGGATATTCGTGGCTTTTTTTATGCAGACTAGGTTGGAGATCTGGATCAGAGAAGATCTACAAGTGGGTATGTGTTTAACCTATTTGGAGATGGAGTTAGTTGTATGAGTAAGAAACAATCTGTAGTGCCACTATCAACTACAGAGGCAGAATACATGGCAGCCACTCATGTAAGCAAGGAAGCAATTTGGTTGCAGAGATTGTGTTCAAGTATGGGGTTAGTATAGGGAGCTATAAGGATAGACTGTGACAGCCAATGTGCAATTTTATTAGCGAAGAACCTTGATTATCATTCAAAGACAAAACACATTGATGTTTAGTATCACTTTGTGATGGATATGATAGAATACAAAAAGGTGTTATTGGTAAAGGTGGACACTTTGAAGAATACTGCAGATGCATTGACAAAATATGTGAGCTCTGAGAAGTTCTCTTGGTGTAAATAAACAATGGGCATTGCAGGGCTAGATAAATTACTAAGCTCTCCTGTGGCCCCCTGTGGAAAGAAAACAATAAGTGGGAGAATGTTGGGTTATGTTATATTCTTTCCACGACTAGCCCACGTAGTTAACCGGGGGGTTATCGTTGCGTCGATTGTGCAGCAGGGGGTCACAGGGGGGGTTTGAGGGGGTTTGGTAGCCCCGAGAATTTATTTTTGGACCCTATATTAGGTTGGGCGGACCTGCCTATGGTTTTGTGTATGGTTTTCGCACATGGTTTTGGACGCGATGGTTTTCGGTCCATGGTTTTGGACGCATGGTTTTCAGTCCATGGTATTGGATGCTTCAGAATGTATAAATATGTATTGTAACATTGAAAGGAACATAATGAAAAGTCAAGCTGGTAGTCCTGGTTTTGGGATCCAAGGGAAAATCTTTGTGTATATGTGTTTTATGTGTTATGCACACTTCATGGGTGTAAAGAGATTGGAATAAGAAAAACAAATTGTTGAAATATTTTGCAAGAATATTTACAAATTGCATGGGTTTCCAAAGATCATTATTAGTGGAAGGGATGCAAAATTTAAATCCAAATCATGGAAGGATTTCTTCAAACAAAATGGGACATCCCTCAACACGAGCTTAGCCTAGAACCTCCAAAACAGATGGCCAAATTGAAATTGTCAATAAATGTTTGGAAGTGTATCTTCATTTTTTTGTAATAGATAGGTAAAGAAAATGGTTTGAATGGTTACATCTACCAAAAAGGTGGTACAATTCTACTTATCACACTTCATCAAAAATGACACCATTTCAAGCTTTGTATAGTTATGCACCCCCTAAATGGAAGGAGTTAGCCATACATGATATACACATTCTAGAGTAAAGGAGCAATTGGAGGAGAACCAAAAATTTGTTCAAACACTAAAGGAAAACCTAAATATCACAAGAAACCACAAGAAGTAGCAAGTTGACCAATGTAGGTCAGAAACAAAATTAATCGAAGGATATTGGGTATATGTGAAGCTTCAACCTTACAAATAGTTATCATTAAAATAATAGGGAAAAAATAAGCTATCCCTTAAATTCTATGGGTCATATCAAGTTTTAAAGAAAATAAATCAAGTAGCTTATGCTAAAATTACCTGAAAAAAGTTGCATCCATAACATTTTCCATGTTTCTTGTCTAAAAATGGTGTTGGGGAAACATCAAATAGCACAAACAACAATTCTTACATTGGATTATGAGGGAGAAGTTGTATTATAACCCAAATTTATCGTTTCCACCAAAGAAAAGCAATTACATTCCCGAGTAATTAAAGAGTACCTCATTAAGTGGAAGAGCGTATCGAAAGAAGATGTTTCTTGGGAGAGAATATTTTTGTCAACAAAATCCCTCGATACCTATGCTTTGGGTACAAAGTATTTATATTGACGGGAAGACAATGTTATGTATAAAAAAGTAAAATAACTATAATTATATATTAATTATGTAGAGGGGCGTGATCAAAGATCATGAGACCTCGTGAAAGTGCACCCAAAACTATATTTAAGACAATACCTTCACTATAAAGAAATCAACATTCATTCTATCAATTATTTACATATCAATACATTTATACAAATATATTGTCTACACACATTGCTTTTAATATGTGACCACTCATCTTGAGGGGAAAAAAGTGGAAGATAAGGACACACAAGTAGAGAACTTTGATGAGTGGGTAAAGGAAAAAGAAGATATATGAAACCAATTGTTGGCCTCACATCAGCAGGGAATGATGCCAAATAAGGAGCATCACCAAATTATCAAAGAAATGAGAGAAAGTGGGCCAAATTTTGTGAAACCTACACAAATATATGGGATGAAGAAAGAGAATAAAAGAAGAAGTTGTTTTAGAAAAGAGACAAGTCAACAAATTGGAAATAGAGAAAATAGCAACTTCGGCTTGTTAGTAGAATCATCTCTTAGTTTCAAATCCCCTTCTCCACATTACAACATATTTTTGTAAGAAATATCATAATGTTTCAAAGAAAAACCATAATGAGTAAGCCATTTAAAATCATGATCCCAACCACATTCTTGGAGGTATGCTATGTGTCATTCCTCCATTTTGATATAAATTTGTTATGGTTTTATGTCTTGTTTGGCGTTAGGAACACCTCTCTAAGTCATTTATGAGGACATTTTCTCATAATTTTTCCCACATAATCAATTTCCAAAAGTATTTTATTGTTATTTTGAATTTTTATTTAAATAATTACATTACAACATAATTTTTCATATTACAATAAAATTCATAAACCATCCTTCATTATGGTACTCACAAGAGGTTTGGGTAAATTTTAAAACATGGGTTTTGTTTATTGATGTCCTGAGATGGTGAGATTCTCATTTGCTTGACACGAAATATCCCCAAAGTATCCAGTCAATGTGGACACTCCAACAGGAAAAATCTAACACAAGTGGGAAAATCATAACAAATCTAATTTTTTGAGATCCAATCCGTGATTTGAGCACTTGAGAAAGTCAAATTTATCATATTTTATCTTCAAAATAGGTTGTAATTAATAATAAGTAATATTTTTGGGCATTTGATTACTTTTTTTTGCCTATAAAGGCAAGCAAACCTTGCTTTCCCAAACATGTTTATATTGTTGAGACTTTGAATTTTGACTTGAGAACTTAAAATTTGTTTTTAGATATGTTTTTAGTCTATTTTAATAAATTCATGGAGTGCCTTTGAGTTTCAATCACTGGTATAAGTTAAGTATGTTTGTTGAGCTATAGAGAGGCCACCACCACTCAAGCTAGTGTGTTATATTTCATTACTATGCATAAGTCAGCTATATATTTGCTTTTAATTTAGTTTATTTCCATATTTCTCTTGTTCATATGCTCCTATTATATTTTTCAAACTCATGTGCAAAGTTGTCTATGAGCTAGCTTCCTAGTTTGTTGTATATTCGTGTTTATAAACTAGTTCTTAATTCATTGTTTTTAATAATTTGTTTTTGTTTATATCATTTATTGTTTAGTACTTTTAATGTTGTTTTAGTTGGTTTATTTATATCACTTGTTTTAAGTGTGAGTTCATTGGATATCATAGCTACATTTCACTAGATATCATAGTTATATGTCACAAGCATATCATAGCAATCATATTCACTAATATATTACTATTTCATTCAAACATCATTAGAATATATTGTTGGTTATGTTTTATAGACTTAGTTGTGCTTATGATTCTTATTGATCATAAGATAATTGGTTTTTTTAAGAGATTTTGGAAACATTGAGCAAGGAACTAGAAGTGCCATTCACCACTTTTCTTAGTGAAGAAGGCTCCAACCACCTTGACAACATTTTTACTTAGTTTTGGGCTAACAAGCACCGTAGTTCCCTTTATTCATTCCTTTCTTTCCTTAGATTAAATCAATGGTTTGGGAACATACTAATTAAGAGGATGAGTAGAAGATTATGAGTGACCACCCATTTTAACTCTCACATATGGAAAAGGTCATAGCATATTCTTAGCTTTTCAATTAGTACTAGATCAAAATCTATGAGATTGAATAAAAGACTACCAGAATGTCCACTTCCCTTCAGTAGCAAGGAAGGCCCTAGTGAATTAATCAATCCCTTGGATTAAAACCCTCTTGATCAATGTCAATTCTAAGCATTTTAGCATGAACTTGATATTTTTGAACATGATTGCGTAGAGGACTCTAGCTTGTGTGAAAAGTCTTAGTAAATGACTATTCCATAGTGTTCATAATTCAAGTAGGTGTGATTTACATTTAAAGCCAATGTGATTAGATAGAGTTTTGTTCCATGTTTTCTTAACTTAATCTTTAGTTTTGAATTTGAATTTTAATCCAACCTATAACTTATAACTTCTAATCAAATCAATACATATTGTAGTGTGCTTCTAACTTTATGAACACCCATATTGATATGAATATAGTTTCCTAATTTAGGTCTCTAAATTAGCCTAACACTATGCATGTAAAATGAGGAGAATAACATCCTATGTGATCTTTATCAACATAATTTTATGTTATTTCATGACCCCTTTTAGAACCCCAATCATTTTGTGGGGGGATGTACAATTGAGAACATTTGTGTCCTACCTCAGTAACCATGTCGATTGAGCATAGACCCATAAAGTTGCATAAAATAATTTTTCCAGTAATTTTTGGGTGAGGGGAGAGTAGCACATGTCGTTACAAGTTCATAAAACTCGTAAGAAATGGACTTACTCTACCTAAGATGCATAATTCATAACCAAGAATAGGCAGACGACCATAACACCTTTTAGGGCACAAATTGAGATAATGGAGAAACCAAGTGATCAAAATTTATGAAGGGAACAAAATGAAAATACATATTTTTAACCAAAGCATAGAGATACAGTGAAACTTGACTTATGTTAATAAATGGAAGGTGTTGAAACTATAAATATTCAGATCAAAACAAAATAGCTCAAATGGTGGTAGTTATATCTGAGAAGAGATGTGACAGTTAAGCGCCTTCATCAAAGTTACAATGAGGCTGAAAGAACCTTTTTAACACTAGAAGCAATGAGGAAACTCTAAACATCCAAAAACCTAACCCTAGGAGATGAAACACCAAAAGGATTTGTTGAACAGGTAAATCCCCTCTGCGGATAGAGGCGATCCCACTAGCCCAAATGGGGTCTAGCAACAATCACACAACGCTAATACGCAGGTTCCTAATTGCAAATCAAAGATCGATGATGATGGCCTACTTGGATTCCAACGCTAGTACTTGTAGAAGAATCGTCGCTCCCGTTCCTTTGCTCCGGCTGGTCACAATCCCCACGATCCTCGTCAACAGACACCTGCACATGCAAAGAACGACACAAATACAAGCATAAAATCCAATAGATGCAACTATATATCAGTCAGAAAAGATATAACTCAATCATCATTATAAAGACACATGAGTGGAACCATAATGATAGTCGTCTATTAATGAGTAATAGGCAGAGAAAGATACAACCAAGGTTCTGACGTTGAACCTATTCTCTGGCTGGGCAAGCAGCTATGTATGCCTTGCAAAAGACCTTCTCTCTCTCAGGATTCCGGCAGCATAACCTCCCTATGCTTCAAAACTCTTACTGTCACTCTAGCATTACTCCAGCACTCACAAAAACTAGCTTGTCTAATGCATGAGGACAGGCTTTTATAGATGGAGGAAGGAGGAAGATTCAATGTACCAAGATGCCCATTGTGGATTGGCATTATCTCCTGAAAAGCTACTGAGGATAGGTGTCAAGGATAGATGATGACTCTCGACCTCTATCCGATGGATTTTTCCTTCAAAGGACTTCATGATAAGAGAGGAAAAAACATATGGGTGCGCGTTGGCCAAAAATCATTACTAAACTTGGTTGGCGCGAGTGTTTCTCTAGGACAGAGCGCCAATGGGCGCGCCCCCTTTTGAGGATCTCAGTGATTGGCGCGGGTAAGACACTGTGTACCTGCACCAATGGAAAAAGGGCACTTTTCAGGGATAATTTGCAAAAGGTGTCTTCAAGGAACATGAAGTACATACTCAGAGGAACATAATGCAAATGTTTTTAGGTTATGTCACTGCTCACAGGTCCCGGAATGTATCCTCCAATGTACGAAAACAGGGATAACAAGGACGGTGATCAATGGTGACAAATTACTGTGTAACAGGATTGTAGGCCCCACTAGGGTCAGTTGGTAAATCAACTTCCGAGGGTCATAACATTTGCATAAAACATATTTTTGGTGTACTCAGTAGCCCAGTGTAAACGTCCTTAACCACTTTAAAAAAACATCATTTAGGGCCTCAAAACAACCCTCGAATTTTAATACCCAAAAACCTATAGGAAAATTACCAAGATGGAGAAATGTGCTTTGAGCTAGTGGAGTAGGTGGATGGCCAATGGTATCCACTTAGATCAATCCTCCACACTTAAAAAGCAATGGTATCCATTGTGTTGATTCACCCCATTATATGGGGAAACTTTTGCTGAATTTTTCTCCTAGTGAGCCACTTTCTTTGGTGAAGAAGTTGCCCAACTTTCACGACCCAGTGGAGTTGGATGTGTTCTTAGCGGGTATCCTTTGTCTTGGTGTCAATGATATGATACTTTGTAGCATGTTAAATGCAATCAAGAATGATATCTGTGGGGGCCAATTGCTTGGTTGCCTTTGAGGTGTCCAACAAAGGTGGATAATATTGTCAAAATAGATCCACATTTAACCTTAGGTGCAAGCCAAGCAATGGGGGAATGCCCAATTCAAAAACATTGTCACCATATATTGAACAAAAAGATGATAAGAAACCTATTGTCCCTATATTAATAATGATCTGAGGTAGCCCAAATTGAATCCAACTATGCTCAAAGAAGAGTTTAGCAATGGCTTCAGTTGTGATACTCTTCTTTCACGATGCCATAATAAGCATCTTAAAGAACTGGTCAACTAGCACAAACAAATAATCATTTCCATGCTTGGTGGATGGAAAACTTGACATGTAATCCATGGATACTGACTCCCAGGGCTTGTCTAGGGGAGGTAGAGGAGTGTACAATGCCTATTTTTTATGGTTAATTTAGAAATAGCATAAGAGGTGCATGATCTAATATATTGTTAGACATCTTGTCGAAGCTTTGTCTAGTAAAAATATTGTTGAAGTACTACTACGGTCTTCTCCACAACGAAGTACCTTTCCATATAAATGTAATATGCCTCCTAATTTAACTTGGTATGCTCACTTGAAGGAACACAAAGGTGGCCTAGTAGCACAACAATGTATCCTTAAGGTGGAAGTCTATAACTTGCTTTACCAACATCAACATCTGGCATGTGGCATTGAAATCCAAATCACTATTGTATAATTGTGGCCACAAATAGATCTCATGCCCACAAGAGTTCAGAATTGTGGTAAGCGCCACAATTGGGAGCCTCATGAGGTAGTATGTGACGTGATTGATGGTACCCTTATTATATTTGATGTTCAAATGGAATTGTTGTATGTATGTGGACCATTTATGATTGTTATCATTATGTAACTTGCCTTGTGTGTGCATAAATTGTATATGCATATGCTCAGTGTGGATGATAATCTCCTTCCCTAGAATACAATGCTTCCATTATTGGAAGTCCTACACAATGGAGTACATCTCCTTATCATAGGTGGGATGTTTTTGGACAATTATAGAGTGTTTCAATAAGGCACCAAAAGTCCTTGTTGATTGAGTACTACACCAATAACATAGTCAAAGGAATCTATCTCAATATCAGATGGTTGTTGTAGGAGGACTAGTGTAGAGCAAAGGTGATGTTTCAAATCATTGAATGCCTTCTATTGTAACTTAGACCAAAAGAAAAAATATTTTGCTCCTCCCTTGGTCACTCAACACAAGGGTCAGGCCATATAAGAGAACCCCAACGTGAATCTTTAGTAGAAGTTAGCAAAGCCAAAGAAGCTACGAATCTCTAATAGAGTTTGGCTTCCAATAACTTCATTTAACGATTAGGGTAAAGTGTTATCTTTGATCCAAACATATGCTTTGAATAAGGGTTTACTAAATACTATGGATGTTAAACTTGTTAGGCAAGCATAAAATTACAATACAGACATGGCTATGACAAGGGTGCAAAACAAAATTGTACGATATCCAGCAAGGATAATATTTTGAAATTTGAAGTTTCAGTTACCAAAAATAATGGAAATTGACATGTCTAGTATGGAATTTGATTGGAGAATTGTTGCTCATGAGGGTGATTTGCCATCAAATACAATTAAAATTTGTCCATGTCATTCTAAATTCTTGGTTAAAATCATAAAAAATGGGCAATCGTTAAATTTTGAAATTCCTACCATAATGTGCAATATAATTTCATAGTTTAAAAAGTCAAGAGTGGGATTCCTCATATTGAAAGTCTATCCAATATCTTTGCAATATTTTTATTAAATGAATTCAAATGACAATGAAATTCTGTAAGTGGTAAATTTTTTATTTAAACGGGTTCAGATGGCAATGCAATTTTCCAAGCGGTTTTGAGTAACCCATATAATATGACATCGTTTTAAAGAAGTTACACACATGCACATTTAATAATCCCTTACGCTTTTGGAATATGAGAGTATATCCAACAACAGTAAGCACATCATAGTATCACTAAGCATACACTTACATATATATACTATTGATCCAAGTGGATATTGGTGGCCACCTGCCAAGTCCACTTGGACCCCCACCATTGTTTCTTTCATCTTTTTAGTTTCCTTAATTATAGCACAGTTTACTATTTTTAGCAGTTTTCTCGGGTCTTGAACTTTTGGAGTCGTTTTGAGGCCCTAAACAACATTTTTTGGGAAAATTGGGAGAAACATGGCTCCATGGACCGATGTTGCTCTTCCCAAAGTTATAGCTCTCTAATAGATCTTTCTAACGAGATATTGTGCTCATCAAACGGAGATCGTATGCCAAAGTTATGACCCCGGGAAGTTGATATACCAATTTACCCAAACGGGGCCCACAATTTGGTGTTTCATCTTCTCGGGTTAGGTTTTTGGATGTTTAGGGTTTTCCATTATTTCTCAACAATAAATAGGCCTTCGAGCCTTATTGTAACACAATTCATAGGCATGTAGCCGCCACATCTCTTCTCAGAGATAAGCTACCATCACCCTAGCTGGTTTATTTCCCTTGTTGTTTGTAAGCGTACTTTAGTATTTTACATTAATGAACTGAATTATTGTTTCCGTTGCATCTCTGTGTTTATGGTTATCTCTGTAATTTGTTGTGTTCCTTTGTAAATCTGGATCAGTGGTATCAGAGCGGTTTGCTTTTTCTCTGTTTTTCTTTGCATGTCCCCAATGAGGTTGGGATGTAAGGAGTTAGGGCTTGAACTGGTTGAACCTTTGCAAGACTAGCCTCGTAAATCCCAACGACCTCCCATAGCGAATGAAAAGAAAGATGAGGGGGCAAGAGATCCTATCAAAATCTTGCTCGAAGAATCCCTTGAGCGACAAAGGAACGCCATGATGGACATCTTTGCCCAGATCCTTTAGTGACTACCTAGGGGTAACGCATCGACTTCCAATAGCTACTCTGGAAATGCCACATTGTTTAAGGTACAAGTTAATTTTGAAATCCCCATATTCGAGGGTTAGATAGACATAGATGTCATCGATGAATGGTTAAATCTACTAGAGGGTTATTTTTCTGTTCATGATTTTTCCAGTTGGGAAAATATTATTTTCGCTCTTCTCAAAGCAACCCCCACGTCAAGGACTGGTGGGAAACCTACTACGAGTATAAGGATGAAAGTACAGGCTTACTATTTTCAGTCACACCCACTTGGGATTCATTCCGAGATGCCACCAAGGAGTAGTACTACATTGTCGAAAGCTATGATGATCAATGCATAAAGTGGACCATGTTGCGGCAGGGAAGGGACCAAGACATGCCAGAGTTTACCAATATTTTCCATAGCCTTCGCAAAAAGTTGGGTATCAAGGATTTAGAGCAGCATTTGGTACTCAAATACCGCGACTGCCTGCACAAGTACATCCAGGAAGAAATAGAATTCATGAACATCCCCTCGCTCTGCACGACATACTGATATGCCATCAAGGTTGAGAAAAATTTTAAACAGAAGAAGTGAGACTTTGGATCTGCGAATTCGAAGTAAGGAAGGTGCCCCCAAACCACAGAATAAAGGAAAAATCCAAGGCAGGGCAGCCTAAGGCAACTCGCCAAAGCTACAACCAAAGAACAACGTCGTGAAGCCGAAAAAGGACATGAGAAAATGGTGTGACTTCCTTAAGAGCTCCACTCACAACACAAGTGAGTGTCGAGCCAAGCAGTCACTGGTGGCCAAGATAAAATGCATGTTCCAACTTTGAGTCAGAACCTGACAAGGGGAATGACAAAGGGAAGCAGATTATCGATGCAGATCCCAATGCAACCATTGCGACCACAAAGATCCAGAGGAGGAGGAGTGTCTCTTCCACTCCCAGATGTGGGTAAAGGGCTCCCCACTAGGACCCAAAAGAACCTCATTTCGGCAGAGGTCGTGAAGCGGTTGGGCTTACCGACCATAACACGTGCACAATCGTACGCCATCGAGTGGCTTCACCAAGGATGAGAGCTTCGCGTGAGCCAACAGTGTTGCCTTCCATACAACATCAAGCCCTTCACGGATGAGGTATTGTGTGACATTGCTCTCCTTGAAGTTTGTGATGTATTATTAGGACAACCATACTTGTGGAAGTGACATGTTGTATATAAATCAAGGCCCCGTGTTGTTATTTTTACTTTGGGAAATAAGTTGTACAGGATACCGGAGGTAGCACCGCCTACTTCCATCTCTTTGGTTACTGTAAAACAATGCAGTAAGCTCATTTCCAAAGCTAGGAAGCTTTTTTTCCTGATGATACGCCTTCAAGAAAAGAAGAAGACGATGGCTACGACAACTACAAATGGACAAGGTTGTGGAGGAGTACGAGGACATCATCACCTCCTCCGCAGGGGTTCCTTTGCACTGTCAGGTCAAGCACTTTATCAATCTAATCCCAAGTGCACCACTGCCCAATGGACCAATCTATCGATGCTCCATTTTGGAGAACGATGAAATCAAGAGGCAAATTCAGGAGCTGCTGCAGAAAGGTCACATCCGTTCGAGTTCATCACCCTGTGGGAGCCTGATCATATTGGTACAGAAGAAGGATGGGAATTTGAGACTCTGTATTGACAATTGGGTGCTAAACAAAATCACTATCTGTAATAGGTACTCAATCCCATAGATTGATGACCTCTTGGACCAACTGAAGGGGGGGGAATATTTCAACAAGACTGATTTGAAGCCAGGATATCACCAGGTACCAATCAAACCCTCCGATGTGTGGAAGAATACCTTCAAAGCCAAGGAGGGCCTTTTCAAATGGTTTGTTATGCCTTTCGAATTGACGAATGCTCCTGCAACCTTCATGAGGCTAATGGATGACATCTTGCAGCCATTCACCAACTCATTTGTAGTGGTATACTTGGATGACATCATGATCTTCATCCAGAGTTGGGAAGAGCACCCCCACCACATCCGACAGGTTCTCCAAACACTGCGGCGACACACGTTATGTGCCAATTTGAAGAAATGCACTTTTGGCATGACCCAGGTTCAGTATCTGGGATACATTATTGATGAACAGTGGGTGCACGTGGATCCAACCAAGATCCATGTCATTTGGGATTGTCCATCTCCAACCACTCTGACAGAGCTCCGCAACTTTCTAGGTCTTTCTAACTTCTACCACAGGTTCGTGTTGGGATTTTCTCATGTCACTTAGCCCTTGAGTCAAGTCACCAAGGGAGGAGCGAAAGAAATTTTTTTTTGGTCTGAATCTCAACAAAAGGCATTCACAGAGTTGAAATATCGCCTCTACACAACACCAGTGCTCACATTACCAGACTTGCAACAACCATTTGAGTTCAAGACAGATGCCTCTGACTATGTTATTGGGGTAGTCCTTACTCAACTCGAGCATCCAGTGTCATATCATAGTGAGACACTTTCAGACACAATCCGGAAGTATTCCACTTATGACAAAGAGATGTATTCCATTATGCAAGCCTTCCGACAATGGAAGCATTACATTTTGGGGAAGGAAATGGTCATCCACACAGACCACTGCCCCTGCAGTTCATACAGACCCAAGTGAAATTACAAAATGATCGCCATCAGAAGTGGTCAACATACCTGCAATAATTCCATTTGAATATTAAGTATAAGAAGGGCAACAACAATAATGTTGCAGATTTTCACAGTTGACCACTGATCATGGCGTTCACCACCGTGCTCAACTCTTGTGGGCATGAGACTTCTGATTGGCCACTTCTCTACAAAAGTAACCCAGAATTTGGCCACACATACCAGACACTCTTGGAGGGTCAGCATGTTCCAGATTTTCACCTCCAAGATGCCTTGTTATGCCACCTGGGTCACCTTTGTGTTCCTTCAAGCGAGCATGCCAAGATGATTTGAGAAGCACACTACAGTCGAGTTGTTGGGCTTTTTGGGGTTGAGAAAACGACGGCAGTATTGTAGAAGTGTTCTATTGGCCGATACTTCGACAGGATTTTGGGAAGTACATTAGATCATGCACTGCCTACGCCATTGCCAAACCGACCATCAAGAAGTAAGGCCTCTATACCCCTTTGCCTACCCCTAGTCAACCTTGGGAATCCATTTCCATGGATTACATGTCAGGCCTTCCTTCCACTAAACATGGAAACGATTTTGTTTTTGTGGTCGTCGACAGGTTCTCGAAGATGACCATTATGGTGGCCTGCAAGAAGAATATCACAGCAAAAGCCACTGCTAAACTCTTCTTTGAATGAGTGTGGGTACACTTTGGGATCCCATAATCTATCATCTTAGACCGGGATAGCATGTTCCTCAGTACATTTTGGTCCAGTCTCTGGTCGACGCTGGACACCAAACTCACTAAGTCAACAACCTTCCATCCTCAAACTAATGGCTAGACAGAGGTTGTCAACGGGATGATTGTACACATTCTACACATGTACAACTCAAAGCATCCACGCACATGGGACGACAACCTCCCATATGTTTAGCATAGCTACAATCGAGCTATCCACAACTCAACTGGCCACATCAATTTTCAAGTGGGCTTGGGATTCCAACCACTATGACCCATTGATGTGGCCATGCCATTTGCAACTACTCATGCAGATTTGGCTCATGTCTAATCCGAAATAGATAAGGCAAACAAATTCATTGAGCACATCCAACATATTCGCCAGCAGGTCCATGACATTCTGGAGAAATCAAATGCCAAGTACAAGTAGCGACATGATCAACATCGAGTGCCACACAAGTTTTAGGTGGGCGACAAAGTCTGGTTGCATTTGCAAAAGGAACACCCTACCAGAGCCTATCGAAAACTTAGACCACTCTGATATAGTCCTTACACCATTACCAAAGTTGTGGGAGACAATGCATTTGAGCTCAGAATTCCCCCATTCCTTGGCCTGCACCCAGTGTTCAATGTGGACCGCCTTCGGCCATACTTTCCACCATTACTAGACACATCCAGCATTACAGAACATCGCACACCCCTGAGTTAAATCCAGATTGATGGAACAAGCTGCAACTAATCGAATCATGGACACACAGATCAAACACACTCGCCAGCAGAATATCCAACTATATCGAGTTGTCAAAGCATGCCAACTCCTTCACTAGGGACCAAGTTCAGTAAAAGTTTCCTCATCTCATTGAGGAACTCAATGCAATGGGGATCATTGATTTCTAAGGGGGGAGGAATGATCGAGGTGGATATTGGTGGCCACCTGCCAAGTCCACTTGGACCCCCACCATTGTTTCTTTCAACTTTTCAGCTTCCTTAATTGTAGCACAGTTTACTATCTTTAGCCGTTTTTCGGGTCCTGAACTTCTGAAGCTGTTTTGAGGCTCTAAACGACGTTTTTGGGAAAATTGGAAGAAACATGGGTCCATGGACCGATGTTGCTCTTCCCAAAGTTATAGTTCTCTGATAGATCTTTCTAACGAGATATTATGCGCGTCAAATGGAGATCATATGCCAAAGTTATGACCCCGGGAAGTTGATGTACCAATTTACCCAAACAGGGCCCACAGTTTGGCGTTTCATCTTCTAGGGTTAGGTTTTTGGATTTTTAGGGTTTTTCATTGTTTCTCAACAATAAATAGGCCTTTGAGTCTTATTGTAACACAATTCATAGGCATGTAGCCGCCACATCTCTTCTCAGAGATAAGCTACCATTGCCCTAGCTGGTTTATTTCCATTGTTGTTTGTAAGCATATTTCAGTATTTTACATTAATGAAATGAAGTATTATTTCCACTGCATCTCTATGTTTATGGCTATCTTTGTAATTTGTTGTGTTCCTGTTTAAATATGGATCAACTATTGAATGAGGTTTTTTATGGAAAGTAATAAAACCCTAGATATATGGTTGAAGCAACATCCTTTAGAGTTTTCACTAATTTCAAGTTCTATCTTAAAAACATGTTTTATTTAATAATTTCAACTAGATCACCTCGAAAAGATTGAAAATTTTCACTCTCAAATAAAGTTGAGCTTTGACATATAACAACAAAACACTTTTATAATTTTACATTCATTTCAAGGTGTTTAAAATTTACACTTTAAAATGAAATTACAACTAAAGTGCAAATATTATATATAACAACTCAATTCAACAACCCATAATCAAGTTAGGTTACACTATCACATCTACTAATTCAACTCAACACCTCATATTTAACTAGTCACATTCAACAACTATGAATTTACATTCAATTAAAAATTTTTAAGATTATACTATGAAATGGGATCGCACCCTCACATTTAACAATTCAATTAAGCTACCTCTGAATAAGTATACACACCTATTTAAATTTTGTCAAGTTTATATAAATTCTGTAATGGATAATCTAAAAATTATTTGTTTTGGATTTATTGTTAATAAATTTGAAGAGTTTGTGATTTAAGAAAAGTCAATATTAATTTAAGATCAAAAACAAAACAAAAAAATTATCATTTTTGAAAAGAATTACAATGTTGTATATCTTATATATATTTTGCTTAGATGTTTGATATGCCTTCTGGGGTTTGGGAGTTTAACATGCTTTCTGGTTTTTGGTATGATTTGGGTTTTGGCGAGCAGGCCTAGGACGTGAGGCCCATTGGTTTTTAACTTTAGGTACTAGGTTTTTTCCATAAACGGATGGGGGGCTCTAAGAGATGGATTGACGAATCAATTAACCGTCACGAAGCAACATATCAGTGAAAAAGGATCAATTTTTCATTCAAAAGATGAACAGGACTTAACCGTGGAACATGAGAAATAGGTTGGATTTCAAAATCCCAAACCTGCGCAGAATGAAAGGGAACCGGTAATTGCGATACTTATGTATTTTTCACATATGTATACGGAGGCGTATATTTGCACAAAAATGAGGGCATACGGATAAGACATTGCCATTTCTTTTATTCTAAAGCATTGGTGGTCAGAAAATTTATATGGGTTTATTATTATTTCTATATTATTTTGATCATTGGGAACAATTTTTAAGTAAAGATCTTAAGCTGAACACGTCTGGCAAATTGGTCTTTTCCCTACCTAACACTAATAGAGATGAAATATGATAAATTTTCATGGCTAAAACTTACGTAAATCCAGCATGCTTTGCAGACATATATGCACAGAACCAAATATATAGATGTTTGTGTTGGTTTGAGAATGAATCTTTACCATGATTGCTCGAAAAAAAAAGGAAGTGTTGAATGCAGGAATCAGATTGCGATCAATTATGGAGAAACAAAAACGAAAATATTATGATGTCAAGATTTCTCCAACCCCTACATATTCCAAACCATAAACGGGTTGAAATATCGATGGACTTCATATGGGCTACCCATGTTGAATGGGAAGCATAGAATCGTTGGGTGCTAGACCGATTCACTAAATATGCACATTGCACATCTCATGGGTGTAAAGAGATCGGAATAAGAAAAACAAATTGTAGAAATATTTTGCAAAAATATTTACAAATTGCATGGGTTTCCAAAGATCATTATTTGTGGCAGGGATGTCAAAATTAAAGGAAATCATGAAGGAGTTCTTCAAACAAATTTGGACATCCCTCAGCACGTGCTTAACCTGCCACCTCCAAAACAAATGGCCAAACTAAAATTGTCAATAAATGTTTGGAAGTGCATCTTCATTGTTTTGTAATAGATAAATAAATAAAATGGTTCAAATGGCTACATCTACCAAAATGGTGGTACAATGCTACTTATCACACTTAAGCAAAAATGATGTCATTTCAATATCTCTATAGTTATGCACCCCCTAAATGGAAGGTGTTAGCCAAAAATGATATAAAAATTCTAAATTAAAGGACCAATGGGAGGAGAACCAAAAATTTTTTCAAACACTAAAGGAAAACCTAAATACAACAAGAAAGCACAAGAATTAGCAAGTTGACCAATGTAGGTCAGAAACAAAATTAATTGAAGGAGATTGGGTATATGCAAAGCTTCGACCTTACAAATAGTGATCATTAAAATAATAGGGAAAAAATAAGCTATCCCTTAAATTCCATGGGTCATATCAAGTTTTCAA
This sequence comes from Pinus taeda, assembly GCA_000404065.3. Classification (NCBI taxonomy): domain Eukaryota; kingdom Viridiplantae; phylum Streptophyta; class Pinopsida; order Pinales; family Pinaceae; genus Pinus; species Pinus taeda. The sequence goes on along the minus strand of APFE030818730.1, from coordinate 31,181 downwards.
GGAAATCAATCAAGTAGGTTATGCTAATTACCTGAAAAAAGTTGTGTCCATAAAAATTTCCATGTTTCTTGTCTAAAAATGGTGTAGCATAAACATCAAATAGCACAAACACCAATTCATACATTGGATTACAAGGGAGAAGTTGCATTATAAGCAAAAGATATCATTTCCACCAAAGAAAATCAATTACATTCCCGAGTAATTAAAGAGTACCTCATAAGTGGAAGAGCCTATCAAAAGAAGAAGTTTCTTGGGAGATAGAATATTTTCGTCAACAAAATCCCTCATTATCTATGCTTTGGTTACAAATAATTTATTTTGAGGGGAAGACAATGTTATGTATAAAAAAAATAAAATAACTATAATTAAATATTAATTATGTAGATGGGCATGATCAAAGATCACGACACCTCGTGAAAATGCACCCAAAACTATATTTAAGCCAAGGCCTTCATTGTAAAAAAGTCAACATTCATTCTATAACCTATTTACATATCAAGACATTTATACAAATACAAATATATTGTATACACACATTGCTTGTAATATGTGACCACTCATACTGAGTGGAAAAAGGTGGAAGATAAGGACACACAAGTGGATAACTTTGATGAGTGGGTAAAGGAAAAATAAGATATATGAAACCAATTGTTGGACTCACATCAACAGGGAATGATGCCCAATAAGGAGCATCACCAAATTATCAAAGAAATGAGAGAAAGTGGACCAAATTTTGTGAAACCTACACAAATATATGGGACAAAGAAAGAGAATAAAAGAAGAAGTTGTTTTAGAAAAGAGACAAAGCAACAAATTTGAAATAGAGCAAACAGTAATATAACTTCGGGTTGTTAGTAGAATCATCTCTTAGTTTCAAAGCCCATTCTCCACATTACAACATGTTTTTGTAAGAAATATCATAATGTTTCAAAGAAAAACCACACAAAAACATCATAATGTTTCAAAGAAAAACCATAATGACTAGTAAGCCATTTAAAATAACAATCCCAACCACTTTTTTTGGAGGTATGTTATGTGTTAGTCCTCCATTTTGATATAAATTTGTTATGGTTTTATGTCTTGTTTGGCCTTAGGAACACCTCTCTAAGTCATTTATGAGGACATTTTCTCATATTTTTCCCACGTAATCAATTTCCAAAAGTATTTTAATGGTATTTTTAATTTTTTAATTTTTATGAAAATAATTACATTACAACATATTTTTTCATATTTCACTAGAATTCATAAATCATCCTTCGTTATGTTACTCACAATAGGTTTGGGTAAATTCTAAAACATGGGTTTTGGGTAAATTCTAAAACATGGGTTTTGTTTATTGATGTCCTAAGATGGTGATATTCTCATTCGTTTGACTCAAAATATCCCCAAAGTATCAAGTTAATGTGGACACTCCAACAGGAAAAATGTAACACAAGTTGGCAAATCATAACAGATCTAATTTTTTGAGATCCAATCCATGATTTGAGCACCCAAGAATGTTAAATTGATCATATTTTATCTTTAAAATAGGTTGTAATTAATAGCAAGGAATATTTTTGGGCATTTGGTTATCTTTTTGCCTATAAAGGAAAGCAAACCTTGCTTGCCAAAACATGTTTATATTGTTGATACTTTGAATTTTGACTTGAGAGCTTAAAATTTGTTTTTAGACATGTTTTTAGTCTATTTTAATAAATTCATGGAGTGCCTTTGAGTTTCAATCACTAGTAGAAGTTAAGTGTGATTGTTGAGCTATAGAGGGGCCACCATCACTCAAGCTAGTGCATTATATTTCATTACTATGGATAATTTAGGTATATATTTTCTTTTAATTTAGTTTATTGTCATATTTCTCTTGTTCATATGTTCAGATTATATTTTGCAAACTCATGTGCAAAGTTATTTATAAACTAGCTTCCTAGTTTGTTGTATATTCATGTTTATAAACTAGTTCTTAGTTCATTGTTTTTAATAATTATTTTCTGGTTATATCATTTACCTTTTAGTAATTTTAATGTTGTTTTAGTTGGTTTATTTATATTAGTTTTTCTAAGTGTGAGCTCATTGGATATCATAGCTACATTTCACTAGATATCATAGTTATATGTCACAAGCATATCATAGCAACCACATTCACTAATATATTACTATTTCATTCAAACATTGCATCATTAGAATATATTGTTGGTTATGTTTTATAGACTTATGTGTGCTTATGAGTCTTATTTATCATAAGATAATTGGTTTTTTTAAGAGAAATCTATTTGGAAAAGTTGAGCAAGGTACTAGAAGTGCCATTCACCACTTTTCTTGGTGAAGAAGGCTACAACCATGTTGACAACATTTTTACTTAGCATTGGGCTAACAAGCAACGTAGTTCCTTGTATTCATTCCTTTCTTTCCTTAGATTAAATCAATGGTTTGGGAACATAATAATTAAGAGGATGAGTAGAATGTTATGAGTGACCACCCATTTTCACTCTCACATATGGAAAAGGTCATAGCATATTCTTAGATTTTCAATTAGTACTATATCAAATCTATGAGATTGAATAAAAGACTACCAGAGTGTCCACTTGCCTTCAGTAGCAGGGAAGGCCCTAGTGAATTAATCAATCCCTTGGATTAAAACCTCTTGATCAATGTCATTTCCAAGCGAGTGTGTACTTGATATTTTTGAACATGATTGCGTAGAGCACTTTGGCTTGTGTGATAAGTCTTAGTAAATGGCTAATCCAAAGTGTTCATAATTCAAGTAGGTGTGCTTTACATTTCAAGCCAATGTGATTAAATAGATTTTTGTTTCATGTTTTCTTAAATTAATCTTTAGTTTTGAATTTGAATTTTAATCCAATCTATAACTGATAGCTTCTAATCAACTCATTACATTTTGTAGTGCCTAACACTATTCATCTATAATGAGGAGAATAACCTCTTATGCGAGCTTTATACACCAATATCATAGTCAAAGGAACCTATCTCAATATCATATGGTTGTTGCAGGAGGACTAGCGTAGAGAAAAGGTGGTGTTTCAAATCATTGAATGCCTTCTATTGTGACTCAGGCCAAAAAAAATCGTTTTTTCTACTCCCTTGGTCACTCAACATAAGGACCAGGCAATATAAGAGAACCCCAACATGAATCTTTAGTAGAAATTAGCAAAGCCCAAGAAGCTATGAATCTCTATTTGAGTTTGGCTTCCAATAACTTCATTTAACAATTAGGGTAAAGTGTTGTCTTTGATCCGAACATATCCTTTGAATAAGGGTCTACTAAATACTATGGGTGTTGAACTTGTCAGGCAAGAATAAAATTATTGTATGTATATGGCTATGACAGAAGTGAAAAAATAATTGTACAATGTCCAGCAAGGATAATATTTTGAAATTTGAAGTTTCAGTTACCAAAAATAATGGCAATTAGCATGTCCAACGCGGATGGAATTTTCCAAGCAGTTTTGAGTAACCCATATAATATGACATCATTTTGAAGAAGTTAGGTGCACGCACATTTAATAATCCCTTAGGCTTTTGGAATATGAGAGTATAGCCAACAACAATAAGTACATCATACTGTCACTAAGCACGCACACACACATATATATATTATTGAATAAAGTTTTTTATGGAAAGTAATAAAACCCTAGATATATAGTTGAAGCAACATCCTTCAAAGTTTTCACTAATTTCAAGTTGTATCTTAAAAACATGTTTTATGTAATAACTTCAACTAAATTGCCTCCAAAAAAATGAAGATTTTCACTCTCAAATAAAAATGAGATTTGGCATCTGACAAATAAGCATTTTTATAATTTCACATTTATTTCAAAGTGTGTAAAGTTTACATTCTAAAATAAAATTGTAACTAAAGCACAAATATTACATATAACATCTTAATTCAATAACGCATAATCAAGTAAAGTTACATTGTGAAATCTAATAATTCAACTCAACTTATCTAATAATTAAACTCAACACCTCAAAAAGAGATTGAACTAGTAACATTTAACAACTATGAATTTACATTCATTTCAAAGTATTTAAGATTAAACTGTGAAATGGGATCGCACAATCCCACCCTCACATCTAACAGTTCAATTAAGCTATACACACTCCGCAGTGGAAATGTATTTAAATATTGTCAAGTTTATATAAATTTCGTAATGGATAATTTATTGTTAATAAATTTGAAGAGTTGGTGATTTACGGAAAGTTAATATTATTAAAATTTAAGATATAAAAATTTTGTTTTTCTTTATAATTTTTGAAAAGAATTACATTGTTGTATGTCATATATATTTCGTTGAGATGTTTAATATGCTTTTTCGGGTTTGGGAGTGTAACATGTTTTCTGGTTTTTGGTATGATTTGGGTTTTCGTGAGTAGTTTTGGGATACGATGTTGTGTTTGAATCAATAGGTTTATTCTATAGCTCAATATGATGTGTAACTATGTCAAAGTATCATCAAAGTTGAAATTTTGCTCATATCAGTGCAAAAAATAAATTAATTAAATAGTGTTCGTTCATAAAAAAATATGTCGCTACATCATGTTAAATTTGTATTTAAAAAAGATAGTCAGTTTATCATTAAAATTGAAATTAAATAATGTTAATTCATAAAAGCATATGTCGGTTCATCATATTAAAGCCATATTTAAAATAAATATCCCCCCGTTAATCATTGTTAATTGAGTATTTAAAATAGATATATGTCGTACCTGATTCAATGAAAATTGATTTGGTACCTTTCTTTCTCGTCGCTAATTCAAAGGAAAATTGGTTTGTTACATTTCTGTCCTGTCGCTAATTCAAAGGAAAGTACTTATGGGCATTGAGGGAGATGATGAATTGATCTACTTCAAGGAGAAAAGGCAGAAGTTGGCGGAGCGCATTAAGGCTACGCGTATTCTCCAGGATGAGCTTATATGCACGCTTGACAGGGTTGTACCTAATCTTGGGAGCTCTCTGGACCTTTCAATGAGTGTAATTTCTACATTCAATGGAGCAGATCCGAATAGAACGATAAGGCCACATAAGCGCCATCATGGTGGTGGTTTAGGCAGTGGTGTGGGTGCAACAGGTGGCGTCTTGAATTTCGAAGATAGAAATGGCATTTCAAGAATGGACTATGTAAATGGTAGCGAAGAAGCAGATATTAGGTCTCGTCTGCTTTGGTTGGATGACAAACACGAGTATGTGTAAATGTGTTAGAAAACTTGCACAGATGAATCTAGCTAGTAAAGGTTGAACACACAGCTTTGCAGAGCAAAAACACTAAAATAAAATCGAAAGAACAAAAGAATGGTTCATTAGAAAATAGGTTACAATGCTCATGATATAGCATTACTGGGTGAAGGTCCCAAGGTAATGCACCATAGTGGTGATCAATGAGAAGACACAACACCTACAACAAGTTCCGGAGAGAACTAGCTAGTTGTGGAGTGAAAGAAGGAGCAAATCAGGGAGTAAATCATGTAGAAGAACTAATCAGTTTCAGAGTTAAAGAAAGAGCAAATCAAGGAGTAAATCATGCAAAAGGAATCATGCATGTAGTCCCATTCTCTAACTAAGAGTCAGCATGTAGGTGTGTAGTAGTTCCCCCCCCCCCCCTGAACACCACTATGGGGAAAAATAGAAAATGGGCCCTAGCAACTAAGGCCAAAGGTGACCCAAAATACAATGCAACTTGTACTAAAATTGAGGAAAGAGAAAAAACCTCGTGGGAAAACCCCCCCTAGAAATACAATGTAATCAAAAGAAAAGAGGAAGAAAAGACAGTTGCTAAGCAACTGTGTCCTTCACTCCAAGACGATCGCGCAGAGAGCGAAACTTCTGCTTAGTGAATGTCTTGAAGATGTCTACAGTCTATTCTGCTGAAGGACAGAATTGCAAATCAATGACCTGATCATGTACTAAGTCTCTAATGTAGTGCATATGGATCTTTATGTGCTTCATCCGCTGTTGCTGTACTGGATCCCTGCAAAATTTGAGAGTGCTCTGGTTGTCACACTAGATGACAATGGGTTGATGGAACTGGATGCCCAACTTAGTGAGGAAGTGTTGTAGCCATAGAGCCTGAATGGTTATGTTGACTACTCCTCTGAACTCGACCTCAACTAAAGAGAGAGCAATAGCAGCCTACTTCTTGCTCGACCAACAAATAGGGCCAGATCCTAGACTGAGTGAATATACAAAGGTGGACTTGCGATCAATGTTGTCTCCTACCCAATCAAAATCTGTGAAGCCAAGGAGATTCAATGCAGTGCCTGCTACATAGTGAATTCCGAAAGTGATGGTGCCCTGCACATACCGGAGGATGCGCTTGGCACCATTCCAGTGTAGCTCATGCAGCTCCTGCATGTATTTGGAGACTTCCCCTACTGCATATGAGAGATCTGGTCTGGAGTGGGTGAGATACAATAAGTTCCCCACTAGCTTTTAGTAGAGAGTGCTGTCAACTAACGGAGTGTCACCTCCATCCTCAAGGCAGACCCCAGACAAAAAAGAAGTCGGTGCTGGCTTGCAGCCAGTCATGCGAAATCTCTCGACGAGATCCCATGCATACTTAGCCTAAGAGAGTTTGATGCCTGTGGCATCCTGGCTAATCTCAAGACCAAGAAAGAAGTGTAATGGACCCATGTCCGTCATCAAGAACTTATCATGCAAGGCCCTCTTGACTGTAGCAATGGCTAAAGCCAAGCTACCGGTGATCAGGAGATCATCCACATAAAAAACTAAGATAAGAAGAGAATCATATGTCCTGAGCATGTAAACATTTGGATCAAACTTACATCTTTCAAAGTTTTGTGATAAGAGAAAAGAATCCATCTTCGCATACCAAGCTCTCGGGGCCTGCTTAAGGCCGTAGAGAGATTTCTTCAGTCTGCGGACCAAATATGAATCCTGAATGAAACCATGTGGCTGCTCCATGTAAATCTCCTCTAATAGGTCTCCATGAAGAAAGGCATTCTTCACATCCATCTGATGTACTTCCCATCCCTGGGCAGCTGCAATGGAAAGTGTAAGGCATATGGATTCCATCTTTGCTACTGGAGCAAAGGTCTCGTCATAATCAATGCCATGCACTTTTTGGAAGCCTTTAGCTACTAGCTTCGCTTTCTGTCTGGTGATTTTCCCATCTACAGCACTCTTGGTCCTGTAGACCCATTTGCATCGGACAAGTTTCCTTCCTGAAGGAAGGGGGACTAGATCCCAGGTCTGGTTCTCGAGGAGGGAGTTATACTCCTCCTCCATGGCGAACTCCCAAGATGGATGCCCAGCAGCCTCAGCATAAGACTGCAAATCAGAAGACTAAACCAAATGACAATGCCAGGATGGCGATGGTTCAATGGTAGTGAGGGCAAGCGGAGGCTCAATAAACTCTGAGCTAGTCCTCTGCAGATCAGAATTAACCCCCACAAGACCATTACTAGCAGCTGGGTGGTCTTGCACATATATATCACGTAAGCTCCTTGTTCTCTGATTTATGACAGGGGAATATGATTCACTACTGGAAGCCTGATCTGGGCTTGTATGTGGATCATCATATGCATGCACTGGATTTGTATCTAAAGACTCTGTCTCTGCATCTACATGCTCTACCGCGGCATCTGCATGCTCTGTATCTACATCTGAGTGTACTGAGTCATCATCTCAGACATGAGGTAGATAAAAAGTGTCTACATGCGGCACTTGAGGTGCATGCGAGAGACTTTCCTCAAATTTGAAACTTCACTCAATGATGAGTTTGTTTGTAGAGGAAATCAGGAGTTGGTATCCATTCACACCATCAGGGTATCCAACAAGGATGCACTCAATGCTCTGTGGATCAAGAGCTTTCCTCTTTTCAGAGGGGATCCTAGCCCATGCTCTGGAGCCGAAAACAAGGAAGTGGGTAACCTCCAGTTTAGTGTCACTCCAAGCCTCAAAGGGGGTCTGATCCTTGACAGTCCTATGAGGAGATCTGTTCTAGATGTAGTTAGCACAATTAAGTGCTTCAGCCCATAGATTATGAGGCAGTGACTTAGCATGCAACATGCAGGAAGCCATCTCTCTGAGAGATCAGTTCTTTCTCTCAGCAACTCTATTTTGCTACAGAGTGTATGGAACTATGTACTGCAATTATATGCTGGACTGAAGGCAAAGTTTTTGAAGTGCTATGTTAAAATATTCCCCCCCATTGTCTGTACGGAGGGCTTTGATCTTTCTCTCTAACTATGTCTCAACTAGTGCTTTGAAATCTTCAAAGTGCGCAAAAACTTCATATTTGGCTCTGAGAAGATACACCCAAGTATACCGTGAGAAATTATCAATAAATGTAAGTACATACCTTGCTTTGTTGAAGGAAGGATGAGGAAAAGGCCCCATGAGATCACTATGGATCAGATCTAGAGGAGAGGATGCTCTGTGAGTCTTGCCGGTGTCAAACTTTTCTCTAGGATGTTTGCCAAGGACACACCCTTCACAAACTCCTTTCGAGAAGCTGATATTTGGCAAGCCTTCCACCATCTCATTCTTGATTAGCTGCTGCATATACCTATATTTTAAGTGACCAAACCTCCCATGCCAAAGCCTACTACTATCGTCAGCATGTGTAAGCAATAAGGAGGATTCAGATTCAATAAATTCAGAAAATGTATACAGTATGGCTCCATTGTTTACCTCATCGGTTGCAATTTTGGAGCTGCTATGTAGGTCATATATGTTCATTGCATCTGGAGTGAATTCTACTCTCTTTCTGGTGCCGGAATGAGTGATATGAAAAACTGAAAGCAGGTTTACCAAAAGTTTTGGAACATGAAGCACGTCTTCAAAGCTTCCGTGTAAAAATTCCTCTCTACCTTTTCTGGTGACCTCAATAGGTGAGTCATCTCCCATGAGGATGGGAGGTCCTTTGCATGCATCCAAAGAGGAATAGACTTCCTTTGTAGCAGCCATATGATGTGATGCACTAGAATCTATAATCCATGCATGAGGGGAAGAATTAATTGCAACTAAAGCATGAAAATTGTTACCTTTCCCATGTGGCGGATCCTCAGTTTTCTTCTTGGCGCCCTGAGGGATGTGGTCCCCAAGGTTGTGCTTCTGAAGGATTTCTGGCATTTGGTCAATTTGTTTCTTCATGCAAGAGGATTCTGGATGGAATCCTCTTTGACAGTAGGTGCATCTGTTTCATTTCTTCCCTTTCTCATTTCTCGAGCCGGAGGAGTCAGTGAATGGCTTGGTGTACCCTTCCTTCTTTGGATGGGAATGCGCTTTTCCATTGTCTTTTTACTGTTGATTTTTCTGATTTGAATCAGATCTGTGATTTTTATTGTGGCTTCCATCATGCGTAGCAAGTGCATGCGCTTTTGGAGGTTTGATTTTCCTCATGCCAATGAGTTTATCTTGCTCAAAAGTAAGGGACTCCATGAACTCTTTGAGAGAAGGCATAGTGTAGGATTTACCTTTTGCGAGCCTTACTGAATGAAATGTAGACACAAAGACGGAGTATTCTGGTCCGAGTTTTGACATAATAGAGAGAAACTTTGCGACTCTCCTCCTTGGATTTGTCAATTCCACAACCCTTGAGTTGCAGTAATAGATCATTATATTTGGTGAAGAAGTCTTGAATTCTGTCATAGTTTCATGGATCCAATGACAGCAGCTCCACTTCGAGCAGATGTCCTTTCATCTCATTTTGTTTCCCGTAGAGTTCTTCAACCTTTTCCCAAATCTCATTGGGAGTATTGCAGGCAGATAGATGAAACTGCAACTCTGGAGAGATGCACATGCATATGGATCCGTGGGCCTCATCCATACGGTTGACGTACTTGGATTTCTCTATGGCTGAAGTGGGTTCCACTTCTATAGCCATGGTAATCCTGTACAACCCTTTATGACGAGGGTATAGAGCCATTTGGTCCTTCCATTCGTGATAATTGTACGGTGTTAGGATCGACGCTTTGGGAATCTCCATTTTTCTGTCGATCTTTGATCTCTAGACTGTAATACCTACAAAATAAAGTACTGGTGCGCCTTTTATCTAGCAACCTGTGGACTTTGATACCATGTAAATGTGTTAGAAAACCTGCACAAATGAATCTAGCTAGTAAAGGTTGAACACACAGCGTTGCAGAGCAAAAACCCTAAAAGAAAATCGAAAGAACAAAATAATGGTTCATTAGAAAATAGGTTACAATGCTCATGATATAGTATTACTAGGTGAAGGTCCCAAGGTAACGCACCATAGTGGTGATCAATGAGAAGACTCAACACCTACAACAAGTTCCGGAGAGAACTAGCTAGTTGCGGAGTGAAAGAAGGAGCAAATCAGGGAGTAAATCATGCAAAAGAACTAACCAATTGCTGTGTTAAAAAAGGAGCAAATCAAAGAGTAAATCATGCAAAAGGAATCTTGCATGTAGTCCCATGCTCTAACTAAAATTCCGCATGTAGATGTGTAATAGTTCCAACAGTATGATGCCACTAGATCTCATCCTAAAGCTCTTAGTACTGTCAAAGTTATGGTTGCTGATGTTTTGCTCGATCGCTGTCCGGATCACACACGTTTTCCGCCCATTGATTCTGCTGTGATTCTTAGGAAATTGGAAAATGGTTACTGCACACCTGCAGATAAGAACACTCTCTTTGAACTTGGGGGAGAAGTGCGGGCTATTGCAGCTGTAGAAATGGCGTTGAGAGCATTTGCGGATGAAAATGCAGGTGTAGACTTGCAAGAATATGCAGTAAGTGGTAAAAATAGGATAATGGTATTGAATATTGACCGAACCCGATTGGAAAAGGTGCTTCCTGAAACAGCACATCAACTAAATACTAAAATTACAGATAATTTAAATGGAATTGGTGATGTTCCAGTAATGGCAATTGCTGGTGGAATGGAATTAACTAGAGCCCTAGCTGGTATGAACTCCGTCATTCTGAGGCCACATATGTGGGCTGGATCCAGTGGACCTCATCCGCAAGGTGTTCATCGCACGACATTGGCAGGACCTCCAATGTTTCCAGGAACCAAACCTCCACAAATGATGGGCGCGAGAGCTGTCCATAGACCCATGGGTTTTATGGGAATGCCTGGACTTGGTGGTGTTCCTAGACAAGGGATGGGATTTAATGGTCATCCTGCTATGCAAAGGCCACCAATAGGACCATCTCCTGGTCTAGTTCTACCTCCTCTATCTTCCATAGCAAGGACAGAGGAAGATTACATCAAAGATATTGAAGCATTTCTTAAGAAAAAATCATTTGGCGAGTTGCAGAAATCCAAGACAAGTGAAGAACTTTATGATATAATTCATCGTCCTACTGCAAGAGAAACTGCTCTTGCTGCAAAGTTTAAAACAAAAGGAGGTACCTAGTTGAAAGAGGATTGTAAAGCTTTAACAAAAGAAGATTGTCGACGTCAAAGATGCTCCTAATATTGCATGTGAGAAGGTTCACTTCAGGTGAATAATTTCTTTACATACTGATATTAGCCTGAGTAATTGTTCTTTTCTGGACACTTGTCGTCATATGAAGATATGCAAATATGTGCACTATGAGCTGGATCCAATTCCCGATCTACGTATGCCAGGGATGGTTAGCCTTCCATCACCAAAACCTTTATGTGCAGAATATTGCTCAGAAATTGAACTCGGGGTGCCACAATGGATCAATTGTGATATACGCAATTTCAGAATGGATATTTTGGGTCAGTTTGGTGTTGAATATTGCTCAGAAATTGAACTTGGGGAGCCACAATGGATCAATTGTGATATACGCAATTTCAGAATGGATATTTTGGGTCAGTTTGGTGTTATTATGGCAGACCCACCCTGGGATATTTGCATGGAATTGCCATATGGAACAATGGCTGCTGATGAGATGAGGAATTTGAATGTGCCAACTCTGCAGACTGATGACCTCATTTTCCTTTCGGTTACTGGACGTGCAATGGAACTTGGACGAGAATGTCTGGAACTATGGGGTTATTGTCGCATTGAAGAGCGTATCTGGGTGAAGACTAATCAGCTTCAGCGAATTATTAGAACAGGGAGAACAGGCCACTGGTTGAATCACAGTAAAGAACATTGTCTTGTTGGTATTAAGGGTGATCCAGAAGTGAACTGTAACATTGACACAGATGTCCTTGTTTCTGAAATTCGAGCGACAAGCCGAAAACCAGATGAAATGTATGCGATGCTAGAAAGGATAAGTCCTCGTACCCGAAAACTTGAACTTTTTGCACGGATGCATAACATTCATGCACGGCGGATGTCACTTGTTAACCAATTAAATGGGGTGAGATTAGTTAATGAAGGATTGAGAGCAAGGTTCAAAGCTGCTTATCCAGATGTGGAGGTGCAGCCTCCTTCTCCTACGAGACCTGCTCCTGTGTCTGATGGAGAGGCAACTGCACAAGAAAACAACTGTTTTTTGTTGGCAAGACGTGCTTTGGTGGATAACCCCTAGTAAACAACAAACCATGCAAAGGCTCGGAGCTTGGTCACAAATATCAAACATAATGTAATCGATCAGTTCATCTAGCCTTAATGTCACAAGATGTCCATTGAGTATTTAATATTGGAAATAGATGTGTTTAATGCAAATAATTTTTCTTGGAGTCTTATGCTACTTACCCGAAAAAAGTTGCCTCCATAACAATTTCCATGTTTCTTGTCTAAAAATGGTGTAGGGGAACATCAAATAGCACAAACAAAAATTCATACATTGGATTACGGGGGAGAAGTTATATTATAACCAAAAGATATCATTCCCACTAGAGAAAATCAATTATATTCCTGAGTTATTAAAGAGTACCTCATAAGTGGAAAACCTTATCGAAAGAAGATGTTTCTTGGGAGATAGAATATTTTCGTCAACAACATCCCTCGTTACCTATGCTTTGGGTACAAAGAATATATTTTGAGGGGAAGACAATGATATGTTTAAAAAAATAAAATAACTATAATTAAATATTGATTATGTAGATGGGCATGATCAAAATCACGACACCTCGTGAAAATGCACCCAAAACTATGTTTAAGCAAAGGCCTTCATTGTAAAAAAGTCAACATTCATTCTATCAACTATTTACATATCAATTCATGTATACAAATACAAATATATTGTCTACACACATTACTTGTAATATGTGACCACTCATACTGAGTAGAAAAAATTGGAAGATAAGGATACACAAGTGGATAACTTTGATGAGTGGGTAAAGGAAAAATAAGGTATATGAAACCAATGGTTGGCCTCACATCAGCAAGGAATGATGCCCAAGAAGGAGCATCACCAAATTATCAAATAAATGAGAGAAAGCAGGCCAAATTTTGTGAAACCCAGACAAATATATGGGATGAAGAAAGAGAATAAAAGAAGAAGTTGTTTTAGAAAAGAGACAAAGCAACAAATTTGAAATAGAGAAAATAGTAATATAACTTTAGCTTGTTAGTAGAATCATCTCTTAGTTGAAAATTCCATTCTTCACATTACAACATGTTTTTGTAAGAAATATCATAATGTTTCAAAGAAAAACCATAATGACTAGTAAGCCATTTAAAATCGCGATCCCAACCACTTTTTTAGAGGTATGTTATGTGTCAGTCCTCCATTTTGATATAAATTTGTTATGGTTTTATGTCTTGAATGCCTTCTATTGTGACTCAGACCAAAAGAAAATTGTTTTTGCTACTCCCTTGGTCACTCAACATAAGGGCGAGGCAATATAAGAGAACCCGAACACGAATCTTTAGTAGAAGTTAGCAAAGCCGAAAAAGCTATCAATCTCTATTTTAGTTTGGCTTCTAATAAATCCATTTAACAATTAAGGTAAAGTGTTATCTTTGACCCAAACATATCCTTTGAATAAAGGTTTACTAAATACTATGGGTGTTGAACTTGTGAGGCAAGCATAAAATTATTGTACGAATATGGCTATGACAGAAGTGCAAAAAATAATTGTACGATGTCCAACAAGGATAATATTTTGAAATTTGAAGTTTAAGATTCCAAAAATAATGGCAATTGGCATGTCCAGCGCGGATGGAATTTTCCAAGCAATTTTGAGTAACCCATATAATATGACATCGTTTTGAAGAAGTTACATACACGCACATTTAATAATCCCTTAGGTTTTTGGAATATGAGAGTATAGCCAACAACAATAAGTACATCATAGTGTCAATAAGCATACACCATATATATATATATATTATTGAATGAAGTTTTTTATGGAAAGTGATAAAACCCTAGATATATGGTTGAAGCAACATCCTTTAGAGTTTTCACTAATTTCAAGTTGTATCTTAAAAACATGTTTTATGTAATAACTTCAACTAAATCGCCTCCAAAAAAATTAAAGATTTCCACTCTCATATAAAGTTGAGATTTGACATCTAAAAACCAAGCATTTTTATAATTTCATATTCATTTCAAAATAGATAAAATTTAATTTTGAAATAAAATTGTAATTAAAGTGCAAATATTATATATAACAACTTAATTCAATAATACATAATCAAGTAAGATTACACTGTCACATCTAATAATTCAACTCAACACCTCAAAATGAGATTGAACTAGTAACATTTAACAACTATGAATTTACATTCATTTCAAAGTGTTTAAGATTAAACTGTGAAATGGGATCGCACGATCCCACCCTCACATCTAACAATTCAATTAAGCTTTTTTTTTTTCTTTTTTTTTCCAGTTCAGGATGAAAAGTATTTATATAAGATATATAAAAAGTCCCATATACATGTTGAAGAACAAAAACATATGACCCAGTAAAGAGTTCTGGATCAACAAAATTAAACCATATGCATAAAACTGGGGGGGCAGGGCTGAAAACGGAACTCCCAGCAAACTGAAAGAGACTGATATAGGAAAACAGAAAAGGATCCGCATAAGCAGATCGACCACATGAGGAGATATATCGCTTCAAAAATGCGTACAGCCAACGCAAATCGGCCATAAAAAAACAAGACTATAAGGAGAGATTCCGGAGAAAAACCCCGTCATAAGATTAAGAGGCCTGTGGATGAATAATGCTGGGGCATCAAAACACTGAAAATATTTGAAGACCTGCTAGGACGAAATTAAAAGTCAGTAGGATAAAAATCCTGAATGAAGAAGATATCGCTTTCCACGGAGACCTGAAGATGCCAATGACCAGGAGCCTCGAGAAGACTCTTCTTCGACAGAGCATCAGCCTGCACATTTTTATCCCTGTATATGTGTTGGATTGAGCCCTCCTTCAGAAGATTCCAGTAGAACTTTATCCTGTTTAGCCAACCAAAAAGATGAGGGCTGGAGATGGAGTTTTTTCCTTTGACATATTCCACCATGATCTTTGAATCGCCATAGATAGAAACCCCCTGGAGATTAAGAAAGAGACAGAAGTATAAAAGGCCAGCAAGGGCCATTGCCTCAGTTGAATTGTTGGTGCCTCTTCCTCCGTTCCAAAAGATAGAAAAAATTGTGTCTTTATCTACTATAATAAAAAAACCACAGCCACATGCTCCATTTTTCTCAACGCCATCAAAAAACGCCCTCGGCACAGATGAGATATCCAGATGAGGATCGATGATAAACTGTTTCTTCTGCTTGAGGGGAGGGATAGGGATAGCTTCATAAATAGAAGAGATATGAAGGAGAATTTCCTAGAGGGAAGGGTTTTTATCTTTGAAAGTGAGAATATTGCGCCATTTCCAAATGCACCATACAGAGATGATGAAAACAGACCTGCAAGACTATGATTGCTCGTTGTACCACATAAAAGCTTCTTTTATAGTAGCATGAAACTAGAACTGAATGCCGAAGAAGATCTCGAGAGATGACCAAAGCTTATGTGTGCCCAGACAACTTATGAATAGATGATGATTATCCTCCGCTGCAGACCTGCGGATGGGACAGAAGCTCGACCCCTGCCACCCTCTTTTTCTTAAATTCTCCCATGATAGGTTTTTATTATGAAATAACAACCACGAGAATAAAACCATCTTGGACAGGCATCGCACTTTCCAGAAAACAGTTGGAAAAATAAAAGATTGGGAGGACCGTTTTTTCTTAATCAGGCTCTGATACACATCTTTTACCCGGATGGAATGAGACCCTTTTGCATTTTTCCAAATTAATGCATCATGCTCCGATGAGCGAAAAATGCCACTGTTCCTGAGCTTTATGCTGAGATGGGCCCATTGAGCAGCCAAGGCATTCGACATTTGCAAACTATCCGCATCACGCCACATAGGAATTGGACCTAGCCACTCAGAAATTAAACCATCCCAGAAAAAGATACCTCTTCTATGAAGGAAAGCGAGGAAGGATTCTGGGACAACGATCTCCTCCGATCCACTTAGGAATGCGTCTTTTCCGATAAGGATCCTTTTCCCGGATTGAAAATGCCATATCAGATTCTTCAAAAAAAAAATTCCATTTTACGCAGACTTAACCAAATTGGCGATCCATAGGATGGGCCAATGCTTTCTTTTCTGTACCAGAAGGAAATATCCTTTCTGCCTAGATACTTCGATTGGATAGCTCTGCTTCAAGGCCCGGCTTCGAAAACACCCCTCCATAATGATTTGCATAAGAGAGCCATACCAAAGGATCGCAAATCCAGAAGACCCCATCCTCCCATCTTCTTCGGCAGAGAAAGATGGGGTAATTTCGTGAGATGAAATTTGCTCTTTTCTGCCTGACCCCAGATGAAATTATCAGTGAGCTTATTCATTGTTTTGATTATGCTTGAGGAAATCTATTTATATTGTCAAGTTTAAAAACTTATTTGTTTTAGATTTATTTTTAATAAATATGAAGAGTTGGTGATTTACGGAAAGTTAATATTATTAAAATTTAAGGTATAAAAATTTTATTTTTTTTTTATAATTTTTTTGAAAAGAATTACAATGTTGTATATCATATATATATTTCGTTGCGATGTTTGACACATTTAACATGCTTTCTAGGGTTTGGGAGTTTAACATGTTTTTTTGGTTTTTAAAAGAATTATAATGTTGTATATCATATATATATATATTTCATTGAGATGTTTGATATGCTTTCTAGGATTTGGGAGTTTAACATGTTTTTTTGTTTTTGGGATGATTTGGGTTTTGGCAAGCAGTTTTAGGATATAATGTTTTGTTTGAACCAATAAGTTTATTTTACAGTTCAATATGATGTATAATTATGTGGGTTGATTATGAAAGTTGAATGTTCATATTTGTCCAAAAAATAAATAAATCAAACAATACCATTTCATAAAAAATTATGTCTCTTCATCATATTAAATCCGTATTTAAAATAAATAGTTAATATATCATCAAAGTTGAAATTTTGTTCATATCGGTTAAAAAAAAAAATAATATCGGTTCATAAAAATATGTCGGTTCATCATACTAAATGAGTATTTAAAATAGATATCTCTGATTATCTAACATGATAAATATTTAAGAGGATAAGTATTAAAATAGATCTATGCTGTAACCCTTTCACAGAAAATTTATTTGGTACTTTTCTTTCCCGTCGCTAATTCAAAGGAAAATTAGTTTGGTACTATTTCTGTCCCGTCGCTAATTCAAAGGAAAGTAGATATGGACATTGAGGGAGATGACGAATTGATCTACTTCAAGGAGAGAAGGCGGAAGTTGGTGGATCGCATTAAGGCTACGCGTATTGCCCAGGATGAGCTTATATCCACGCTTGACAAGGTTGTACCTAACTTTAGGAGCTCTCTGGACCTTTCTATGAGCGTAATTTCTGCATTCAATGGAGCAGATCCGAATAGAACGGTAAGGCCACATAAACGTCATCATGGTGGTAGTTCAGACAGTGGTGTGGGTGCAACAGGTGGCGTCTCGAATTCCGAAGACAGAAATGATGTTTCAAGAATGGACTATGTAAATGGTAGCGAAGAAGCAGATATTAGGTCTCGTCTGCTTCGGTTGGATGACAAACACGAGTATGATGCCACTGGATCTCATCTTAAGGCTCTTAGTACTGTCAAAGTTATGGTTGCTGATGTTTTGCTCGATCGCTGTGCGGATCACACACGTTTTTCGCCCATTGATTCTGCTGCGATTCTTAGGAAATTGGAAAATGGTTACTGCACACCTGCAGATAAGAACACTCTCGTTGAAGTTGGGGGAGAAGTCGGGGCTATTGCAGCTGTAGAAATGGCGTTGAAAGCATTTGCAGATGAAAATGCAGGTGTAGACTTGGAAGAATATGCAGTGAGTGGTAAAAATAGGATAATGGTACTGAATATTGACCGAACCCGACTGGCAAAGGTGCTTCCTGAAAGAGCAAAGAAACTAAATACTAAAAATACAGATAATTTAAATGGAATGGGTGCTGTTCCAGTAATGGGAACTGCTGGTGGAATGGATTTAAGTAGAGCCCCAGCTGGTATGAACGCCGGCATTCCGAGGCCAGATATGTGGGCTGGATCCAGTGGACCTCCTCCACAAGGTGTTCATCGCATGCCATTGGCAAGACCTCCAATGTTTCCAGGAAGCAAACCTCCACAAATGATGGGCCCGAGAGCTGTCCATAGACCCATGGGTTTTATGGGAATGCCTGGACCTGGTGGTGTTCCTGGACAGGGGATGGGATTTAATGGTCATCCTGCTATGCAAAGGCCACCAATAGGACCATCTCCTGGTCTAGTTCCACCTCCTCTATCTTCCAAACCAAGGACAGAGGAGGATGACATCAAAGATATTGAAGCATTGATTAACAAAAAATCATTTAGGGAGTTGCAGAAATCCAAGACAAGTGAAGAACTTTATGATCTAATTAATCGTCCTACTGCAAGAGAAACTGCTCTTGCTGCAAAGTTTAAAACAAAAGGAGGTACCCAGTTGAAAGAGTATTGTAAAGCTTTAACAAAAGAAGATTGCCGACGTCAAAGATGCTCCTATATTGCATGTGAGAAGGTTCATTTCAGGCGAATAATTGCTTTTCATACTGATATTAGCCTGGGTGATTGTACTTATCTGGACACTTGTCGGCATTTGAAGACATGCAAATATGTGCACTATGAGCTGGATCCAACTCCTGATCTACCTATGCCAGGGATGGTTGGCCTTCCACCACCAAAACCTTTACGTACAGAATATTGCTCAGAAATTGAGCTTGGGGAGCCACAATGGATCAATTGTGATATACGCAATTTCAGAATGGATATTTTGGGTCAGTTTGGTGTTATTATGGCAGACCCACCCTGGGATATTCACATGGAATTGCCATATGGAACAATGGCTGATGATGAGATGAAGAATTTGAATGTGCCAACTCTGCAGACTGATGGTCTCATTTTCCTTTGGGTCACTGGACGTGCAATGGAACTTGGACGAGAATGTCTGGAACTATGGGGTTATCGTCGCATTGAAGAGCTTATCTGGGTGAAGACTAATCAGCTTCAGCGAATTATTAGAACAGGGAGAACAGGCCACTGGTTGAATCACAGTAAAGAACATTGTCTTGTTGGTATTAAGGGTGATCCAGAAGTGAACCGTAACATTGAAACAGATGTCCTTGTTTCTGAAATTCGAGCGACAAGCCGAAAACCAGATGAAATGTATGCGATGCTAGAAAGGATAAGTCCACGTACCCGAAAACTTGAACTGTTTGCACGGACGCATAACACTCATGCAGGGTGGATATCACTTGGTAACCAATTAAATGGTGTGAGATTAGTTGATGAAGAATTGAGAGCAAAGTTCAAAGCTGCCTATCCAGATGTGGAGGTGCAGCCTCCTTCTCCTACAAGACCTGCTCCTGTGTCTGATGGAGAGGGAAATGCACAAGCAAATAGCCGTTTTAGCGGAATGGAAGCCAAGGTTACACCTGAACACATGCCTATGACAGGATCAGAAAATTTTGCATCATCAGAGAAGTTTGTAGCTAAACACGCTGAAACGATCACATGAAAACTTTACTTTGTGTGTTGAACCGACCAAGAACTTTTTAAAAGGTCTATTGGCAATTATATATGAATAGAATCTGCAGTAGCCGCTGAACATGTTCAGAAATGGTGTACTTGTTGTCAGTGAAATCTGTATGTCCAAAATGCAAAGGTTATGATAAAATGTATTTTAAGATTTTTATGTAGTAATCACTTTCTGGAATTTAGTACGAACCTGTGTTAAACACTTGACTCGATATATAGTACGTATTATATAAATGATTTTTTAGATTATTTTCAGCTTTGTATGTCCCAAAGGATTATGGCGTTTGTGTCTCTGGGACATATACACAGGAATGGACCACGTTTCCAGTTTCTGAAATGCCTGCGGCCACAGGAAATTCCTGAACTATTCCTTTCCTCGCCATCCACTTTTGTAAGATTCCTTCACGAGAATAAATAAATAAAATACCCTCCAAAACTTTTATTAAAAAGTCAAACAGACACATTTCATTCGAGGTAAAGGAAAAACCAGGGGTGCAGTAGTGAAAAGTCTTTATTTAATCTATACACTGAATTCAAGTGAGATTTTCTTTTGCAGTTTCCTAAGAAGTGTATCCCATGATTAATATTCTTAGACTTTCCAATATTTGCAACTAGTTTAGTTTGGTGACATGGGAATAGCTATATGCATATATCCAAAATACAGATGGATGGCGTAGTTGGCCAACCAATTTTTTCCGTAAATTAACCTTCATTATTTATATAATAGAAATAAGATTGTATTGAGTGTTAATATTAATTATTTATATAATATAAATAAAGATTGTATTGACATTAATGTTGTAGCTCACGTAGTTTATGTTATCAAACTTCAATAACCTATTTTATTTAACACAAGGAAATAAATATTTATTTGTAGAATTATAAATGACAAACACTGAACTATATCACCCATACATTTATGGAAAAATCTGATTTTCAATTTATTGATCAAAAATCTGATTTTCAATTTATTTATCTCGTGCTCCCCTTCTCCTAACTCAGTTGATCTCAAAATAAGGATTCTTTATACCTGGTAAAATTTTTATCTAATTGCTTATGCACATTTTAGACACGCCCTAACAATCAAGTCTTTATCTCTTTAACTTCTTCTCTAAATTGTATTCTTTGCCCCACGTCAGGGCTGCACAATTTCCCATCCTTTTGAACCTGCACATAAACTGGTTTTTAAATTGCTCTGCATAATCTCACTCTATTGCATTGTCTATTCATCTACACACTCACTCCTGTTGAACATGTCTTTGCAAACTTTTTATTTTGTAATTTTTTTTTCGAAATACACATCCTGGAAAAATTCATTGAGCGCTTCTCCTCATTTTGGTACCCAGGGTAAATTGGATTCCATAGGTCCACATATGGTGAATGATAATACTTCTCACAACTATCTTGGAAAAAAACCACTTCTCACAATTGCCCAGGCTAGACCCAATTGACCTAAAATTGTTGGAATATTTATCCGAGAAAACCCCTAGGCACTTCCCCTAATTCCAAAGATTATATTCAGGATAAACCAGATTTTCCAAGGCTGAAGGTTGTATCAAGATATCACTAGCAAGAATAAAACTTGAGAGGAAAAGATAACAATTCATCCTCCCAGTAACGCGAGCTAGATCCAATTGAAAAACTTCTAACTCTACTTGTTGTGTCGTACTTCTTGCAAACTTTTCTCTAGCTTCCATTTGATCCACACGTTGTTCATTTCTATGCAATCTTTATTTCGTCATGTTCTAAGAATGTTGTTTTAATTATCCACTTTCCTTTGTTAAATATCTGTACATTTTGATCCATAGCTTCTTTGTTAGTCCTTGAATAAGGGAACTCCCATCTTAAGAGCTTATTACTTGAACAACTTTCAAACTTTATTTAAAATATCTATGACCGTAACTCTTTTTTTTTTTGAAAAATACATCTTATATTGTAGGAGATAATTTACAAGATAGCTAAGAAAAAAGGAAAACAAAAGAAAAATGTTAGATACAGTGACATCTCATATCCTCTTCTTGACAACTACTAGAACAACAATAAACTTGGAATATGCCAAACCACTCAAATATTTCATATCCATAATCAAGAGGGAGCATTTGGGAAGCAATTTCATACAAACCTCTTCTTTCAAAAAATGAGAAAAATTGTTGACTGAATTGACCTCATCAAAGAATACATATGTGCATCTTAGTTTCTAGATTCTAATCAAGATTGTGATCCGAAGTCAATCCCAAATGCCTAAAAATTGTGTCTACCAATGACCCCGAGTCACCAAGAAGAGTTGCATGTCAGTGAAGTTGTCACTAACGCAACACTAAATGATGATCTTGTCAGATTGTCTTATGTCATATATATCATTAAGTAATTACACAAAAAATTCAACAATAATGCAGCGAAAATAGTAGGATCAATAGACACAGCCATGCACAATAGAGACAACAAATTTTACCTGGGAAAGCCTTGTTACCGCTCAAACCAGTAGGGCACCTAAAAGGGGTTCTTAAGAGGGAAAATACTAGGTTAAGGGCAACGATGGAGACTTATCCCCCTCTCATCACAGCTAAGTCTCCCTGCTCTATACGGACTTTCACCAATGGGAGGAGTCCCAGTAGTGTCAATGGATAGGTGGAAAGTGACCTTGGAAACCCTTTCCTAAGAATGGAGTGAAGAATGGAACTTGCTTGCTCTTTAAGAAAGTGACTTGGTCCTCTAGGGGTAAGGGGTGAGGATTGGAGGGTTGAGGGAGAAGGAATAGGTTTATAGACGAGGTTCTAAATCCCTATAATCCTTGGGAAACTTGAATTCCCAAATGGTCCTTGACAAATAATATTTATTGAGAAGTGGAACCACATGAGGCTAAGTGGACCTAGTGCAGGTTCGAGGATGGAATGTAGTAATCAATGATGTTCCTATCCTGGAAAATGTGAAAGGAAAGGACCAAACAAGAACATTTATTTCAAAAGGTTGAATTGATCATGTTGAGTTCTAGCCTTAGGGATGCCTATGAAAAAGTTGATCCTAGAGATAGGGCTTCGAATTCTTGGAGATTACACCATTAGAATTGCCTCAAATTTGGAGGAGAACTCCCAAGAAAATGATGTCATAGGTGACCTAATGGAGTCAAGAATGATGATGATGAATAAGAACTTGGTTTCTTGATCAAGGAGGGCCATAAAGTCAGCTTCATCCAATGTTGAGAGGAAGAAAATAAAAGTGACCTTCAAGCATTTATACTCTCTAATACAAATAATCTCTAAGATATTTCATTCATATAACATTGGCCCATACATCAAATTATGCAGAGACTAGTCCTAATTTTAGCATTATGTAGAAACCAGAATAACAACATCAAAATTTACTTACAACGTTATAGAATACATCCAACCAACATTTCATTTGCAAGACAAAGCCCCAAGACAAGAAAAATAGCCCAAATCCATACATCAAAATTCATCCATCTCCAAAAAATATCCTCGAAGGAAAAAATGTGAAGTTCTCTATGATTAGAGAGATCGCAAGTCAAGTGATGATCCAAATGAATGTATCTAACATCGATATATAGCCTCCTAAGGAGTTTGAATTAGCCTATGGGACTACATTAGCACCTAATGATAAAACAATGTGCAAATAAAACCCCTATTGGTGACAAGCTCATCAAACTAGCTCACACTTGTAAAAATAAGCCTCACAAGGGGCCAAATAATAATATGTATATGTTGTAGGGCCCTCCAAAGGTCTAATAATGTCCTGAAGTACCATACTGAGGAATAAATTCCTCGGAATATGATGGACAAGGGAGTGGCTTGTTCTCCAAGTAGTAGACCATTGGTGCTCCCAATGGGTCTAAGGGCACATAAATGACCCCATGGGTCTCCATATGAATCGAAGATGCCAGTATATCCTCTGCAAGGGTTTGAGTGGTGGAAATAATGCTTCCATGACATCGTTCAAGTCCTGGGACACCTGCCAAGAGTTTTGAGGCTCATGTGGAGGCCTATCGGGCTTAATGTACCAAGCATATCACCATCATATAAAAAATGGATCACTAGTAGTCTATGAGCATCGATGAAGATCTGCGGAGTGTTGTCTACTATTGTGGAGGCAAATGGCTCTCTATGCACACCCTATATGTGCCAGTGTAGACCTCCGGAGGTTAGGATCTCATATAGGGAGACCAAACCCAAATGGAAACCACCTGTAATCCCACATAAGATCCAATGCATCCCTCAAGCTTCCAATACAACCAGTCATTAAAATAATCAAGTAAAGAGTTTACAAATCATGGATAAAAAAGTGGGCTCTTCATAATGGCATGCCCTTCTGTAGTGGGCTCTGTCATGTGCTAGTGTCTCCAAGCTCCAAAGGTGGTTAACCAAGTATCTTATTAGGTGGTTTCAACCCTTAAAGAAGATAGTATGTCCAAGGTACATCCCTCTAATGGGAGTGGAAAGTGATAAATAAGTGGAATGGAGTAGGGAATGAGAGGGGCAATCCCCGGGCCACATATTGGGGCATAAGGTAGCTAGATAAGGGGAAGCCCACAACTGGGTATGTGTAGGAGGGAGTAATCGTGACACAGATGTCCTTGTTTCTGAAGTTCGAGCGGAAAGCGGAAAACTAGATGAAATACACATCCTGGAAACTATTGTGTTGGCAACTTTTCACTATCTTCCAACACTACCTTTTATTTTATAATTTGGTTGTGAAATACACATCTTGGAAAAATTCATTAAGCGCTTCTCCTCATAATTGGATTCCATAGAAGCTCAAGGGTTTGTCAACATAGGGCTCATGTCTTTTATAATGATATACTCATTAAGAGCTTGACATATCACTTGTAGGAATTTAACCTAGGGTGAATGATAATACTTCTCATAAATATCTTGGAAAAAAAACACTTCTCACAACTGCTGAGGCTAGACCCAATTGACCTAAAAATTTTGGAATATTTATCCCAGAAAACCTCTAGGAACTTGCTCTCATTCCAAGGATTATATTCAAGATAAACCATATTTTCCAAGGCTGAAGGTTGTATCAACATATCACTGGCGAGAATAAAACCTAACTAGAAAGGATAACAATCCAGCCTCCCAATAACACGAGCTAGATCCAATTGACAAACTTCCAACTCTAACTGTTGTGTTGTACTTCTTCCAAACTTTTCTCTAGCTTCCATTTGATCCACACGTTCATTTCTATGCAATATTTATTTTTTCATGTTCTATGAACTTTGTTTTCATCATGCACTTTCCTTTGTTACATTTCTATACATTTTGGTCTATAGCTTCTTTGTCAGTCCTTGAACAAGGGAACTACCACCTTAAGAGCTTATTACTTGAACAACTTTCAAACTTTATTTAAAATAGCTATGACCATAACTCATAATTATTTTTTGGAAAAACATACCTTATATTGTAGGAGATAATTTACTAGATAGCTAAGAAAAAAGGAAAACAAAAAGAAAAGGTTAGATACAGTGATATCTCATATCCTCTTCTTGACATCTACTAGAACAAAAAAAACTTTGAATATGCTAAAGCACTCAACTCTTTCATATCCCTAAGCAGGAGGGAGCCTTTGGCAGGAAGTTGCATACAAACCTCTTCTTGCCAAAACTGACAAAAAAATTGTTGATTGAATTGACCTCATCAAAGAAGACATATTTGCATCTTAGTTTCTAGATTCTAATCACGATTGTGATCTGAAGTGAGTCCCAAATGCCTAAAAACTATGTATACCAATGATCCTGACTCACCAAGAAGAGTTGCATGCCGATGAAGTTGTCACTAATGTCACACTAAAAGATGATCTTGTACAAGATACCACTAAGATCTATCAAATTTACACCCCCATAAAAATTTCTTTAAGGTTTTTGATGTTAAGAGAGATGGATTTTGTAGACCATGACAAATCGAAATCATTACTATTTATTTTCCAATTCCTAGGTCCATCCCCTCTATACATATCTATCCTAGTTGAGGGGTTTTCAAGGTTTAGCAAAGATTCATACGTCACATTTGTGTCTTGTAGCCATCTTTGTGCCCTCACTTTGTAATGACATCATGGTACTCAATAGTTCCCATTGACCTACTTTTGTGGTAATTTGTTGGCAAGAAGTGCTTTGGTGGGTAGCCCTTAGTAAACAACAAACCATGCAAAGACTCAGAGCTTGTAGCTTAGTCACAAATATCAAACATGATGTAACCGATCAGTCCATCTTGCCTTAGTGTTAGAAGATGTCCATTGAGCATTTAATATTGGAAATAGATGTGTTTGATGCAAATAAATTTTCTAGGATTCTTATGCTACTTACCCGAAAAAAGTTGCGTCCATAACAATTTCCATGTTTCTTGTCTAGAAATGGTGTAGGGGAAACTTCAAATAGCACAAAAAACAATTCATACATTGGATTACAAGGGAGAAGTTGTATTAAAACCAAAACATATCATTCCCACCAGAGAAAATCAATTACATTCTCGAGTAATTAAAGACTACCTCGTAAGTAGAAGAGCCTATCGAAAAAAGATGTTTCTTGGGAGATAGAATGTTTTCGTCAACAACATCCCTCGTTACCTATGCTTTGGGTACAAATAATTTATTTTGAGGGGAAGACAATGTTATGTATAAAAAAATAAAATAACTATAATTAAATATTAATTATGTAGATGGGCATGATCAAAGATCACGACACCTCGTGAAAATGCACCCAAAACTATATTTAAGCCAAGGCCTTCATTGTAAAAAAGTCAACATTCATTCTATCAACTATTTACATATCAATACATTTATACAAATACAAATATATTGTCTACACACATTGCTTGTAATATGTGACCACTCAAGGTAAATGGAAAAAAGTGGAAGATAGGACACACAAGTGGATAACTTTGATGAGTGGGTAAAGGAAAAATAAGATATATGAGACCAATTGTTGGCCTCACATCAACAGGGAATGATGCCCAAGAAGGAGCATCACCAAATTATCAAAGAAATGAGAGGAAGTGGTCCAAATTTTGTGAAAGCTACACAAATATATGGGATGAGGAAAGAGAATAAAAGAAGTTGTTTTAGAAAAGAGACAACGCAACAGATTTGAAATAGAGTAAATGGTAATATAACTTTGGCTTGTTAGTAGAATCGCCTCTTAGTTGCAAAGGCCATTCTCCACATTACAACATGTTTTTGTAAGAAATATCATAATGTTTCAAAGAAAAACCATAATGACTAGTAAGCCATTTAAAATCACGATCCCAACCACTTTTTTGGAGGTACATTATGTGTCAGTGCTCCATTTTGATATCAATTTGTTATGGTTTTATGTCTTGTTTGGCATTAGGAACACCTCTCTAAGTCATTTATGAGCACATTTTCTCATATTTTTCCCACATAATCAATTTCGAAAAAGTATTTTAATGGTATTTTTAATTTTTTAATTTTTATGTAAATAATTGATTACAACATATTTTTTCATATTTCAGTAGAATTCATAAATCATCCTTCGTTATGGTACTCACAATAGGTTTGGGTAAATTCTAAAACATGGGTTTTGTTTATTGATGTCCTAAGATGGTGATATTCTCATTCACTTGATTTGAAATATCCCCAAAGTATCGAGTTAATGTGGACACTACAATAAGAAAACTGTAACACAAGTTGGCAAATCATAACAGATCTAATTTTTTGAGATCCAATTCATGATTTGGGCTCTCAAGAATGTCAAATTGATCATATTTTATCTTCAAAATAGGTTGTAATTAATAGCAAGGAAGCTTTTTGGGCATTTGGTTATCTTTTTGCCTATAAAGGAAAGCAAATCTTGCTTGCCAAAACAGGTTTATATTGTTGATACTTTGAATTTTGACTTGAGAGCTTAAAATTTGTTTTTAGACATGTTTTTAGTCTATCTTAATAAATTCATGGAGTGCCTTTGAGTTTCAATCACTGGTAGAAGTTAAGTGTGTTTGTTGAGCTATAGAGTGGCCACCACCACTCAAGCTAGTGCATTATATTTCATTACCATGGACAATTTAGGTATATATTTTCTTTTAATTTAGTTTATTGTCATATTTCTCTTGTTCATATGCTCAAATTATATTTTGCAAGCTCATGTGCAAAGTTATCTATAAACTAGCTTCCTAGTTTGTTGTATATTCATGTTTATAAAGTAGTTCTTAATTCATTGTTTTTAATAATTATTTTTGGTTATATCATTTACCTTTTAGTACTTTCAATGTTATTTTAATTGGTTTGCTTATATACGTTTTTCTAAGTGTGAGCTTTTTGGATATCATAGCTACATTTCACTAGATATCATAGTTATATGTCACGAGCATATCATAGCAACCACATTCACTAATATATTACTATTTCATTCAAACATTGCATCATTAGAATATATGGTTGGTTATGTTTTAGATACTTATGTGTGCTTATGAGTCTTGTTTATCATAAGATAATTGGTTTTTTTAAGAGCAATCTATTTGGAAAAGTTGAGCAAGGTACTGGAAGTGCCATTCACCACTTTTCTTGGTGAAGAAGGCTACAACCATCTTGACAACATTTTTACTTAGCTCTAGGCTAACAAGCAACTTAGTTCCTTGTATTCATTCGTTTCTTTCCTTAGATTAAATCAATTGTTTGGGAACATACTAATAAAGAGGATGAGTAGAATATTATGAGTGACCACCCATTTTCACTCTCACATATGGAAAAGGTCATAGCATATTCTTAGCTTTTCAATTAGTACTATATCAAATCTATGAGATTGAATAAAAGACTACCAAAGTGTCCACTTGCTTTTAGTAGCAAAGAAGGCCCTAGTGAATTAATCAATCCCTTGGATTAAAACCCTCTCGATCAATGTTATTTCCAAGCAAGTGTGTACTCGAAATTTTTGAACATGATTGCATAGAGGACTTTGGCTCGTGTGATAAGTCTTAGTAAATGGCTAGTCCAAAGTGTTCATAATTCAAGTAGGTGTGCTTTACATTTCAAGCCAATGTGATTAAATAGATTTCTGCTTCATGTTTTTTAACTTAATCTTTAGTTTTGAAATTGAATTTTAATCCAATCCATATCTGATAGCTTCTAATAAACTCATTACATATTGTAGTGCCTAACATTGTTCATGTACAATGAGGAGAATAACGTCCTATGTGAGCTTTATACACCAATAACATAGTCAAAGGAATCTATCTCAATATCATATGGTTGTTGCAGGAGGACTAGTGTAGAGTAAAGGCAGTGTTTCAAATCATTGAATGCCTTCTATTGTGACTCAAACCCAAAAAAAAAAAAATTGCTACTCCCTTGGTCACTCAACATAAAGGAGAGGCAATATAAGAGAACCCTTACATGAATCTTTCGTAGGAGTTAGCAAAGCCCAAGAAGCTATGAATCTTTATTTGAGTTTGGTTTCCAATAATTTCATTTAACGATTAGGGTAAAGTGCTATCTTTGATCCAAACATATCTTTTGAATAAGGGTTTACTAAATACTATGGGTGCTGAACTTGTCAGGCAAGCATAAAATTATTGTACGGATATGGCTATGAGAGGAGTGCAAAAAATAATTGTACAATGTCCAGCAAGGATAATATTTTGAAATTTGAAGTTTTAGTTACCGAAAATAATGGTAATTGGCATGTCCAGCGTGGTGGATTTTTCCAAGCAGTTTTGAGTAACCCATACAATATGACATCGTTTTGAAGAAGTTACGTGCATGCACATTTAATAATCCCTTAAGCTTTTGGAATATGAGAGTGTAGCCAACAACAATAAGTACAACATATTGTCATTAAGCGCACACACACACACACACACACACACACACACACACACATATATATATATATAATTGAATGAAGTTTTTTATGGAAAGTAATAAAACCCTAGATATATAGTTGAAGCAACATTCTTTAGAGTTTCACTAATTTCAATTGTATCTTAAAAACATGTTTTATGTAATAATTTCAACTCAATAACTTCCAAAAAATTAAAAAATTTCACCCTAAATCTAACATTTAACAACTAAATATTTTTATAATTTCACATTCATTTCAAAATGTATAAAATTTACATTCTAATATGAAATTGTAACTAAATTACAAATCTTATATATAACAACTTAATTCAATAACACATAATCAAATAAAGTTACACTATCACATCTAATGATTCCACTTAACACCTCAAAATGAAATTGAACTAGTCACATTTCACAACTATAAATTTACATTCATTTCAAAGTGTTGAAGATTAAACCGTGCAATGGGATCGCACCATCCCCTCACATCTAACAGTTCAATTAAGCTATACACACTCCCGAGTGGAAATCTATTTAAATATATTAAGTTTATATAAAGTTTGTAATGGATAATTTAAAACCTGATTTGTTTTAGATTTATTGTTAATAAATTTGAAGAGTTGGTGATTTACGAAAGTTAATATTATTAAAATTTAAGACACAGATTTTTTTTTTTTTTAAGAATTACAATGTGATATATATCTATATATGAAAAGAATTACAACGTTGTATATTAAAATTTTAATATGGATTTTTGGGAGTTTAACATGTTTTTGGGTTTTTGGTATGATTTGGGTTTAGTAAATAGTTTTGGGATGTTGTGTTTGAACCGATAGGTTTATTTTACAACTCAATATGATGTGTAACTATGTGAGTGTATCATAAAAATGGAAATTTTGCTCATATAAATCCCAAAAATAAATAAATTAAATAGTATAGTTTCATAAAAATATATATATAGCTTCATCCTATTAAATCCGTATTTAAAATAAATATTCACTCTATTATCAAAATTGAAATTTTGCTAGTACCCGTTAAAAAAAGAAAAAGGTGTCGGTTCATTATAAAAAATATGTCTATTCATCCTGTTAAATCCGTATTTAATAACTGATTCAAAGAAAATTGATATGGTAACTTTCTTTCTCGTCGCTAATTCAAAGGAAAATTGGTTTGGTACATTTATGTCCCATCCCTAATTCAAAGGAAAGTAGATATGCACATTGAAGGAGATGACGAATTGATCTACTTCAGAAAAGGCAGAAGTTGGTGGATGCATTAAGGCTACGCGTATTGTCCAGAATGAGCTTATAAACACGCTTGACAAGGTTGTACCTAACCTTGGGAGCTCTCTAGACCTTTCTATGAGCGTAATTTCCGCATTCAATGGAGTAGATCCGAATAGAACGGTAAGGCCACATAAGCGCCATC
>APFE030818727.1:0-12700 GCA_000404065.3 Pinus taeda | reverse complement strand
AAACTGCTAAAAATAGTAAATTGTGCTATAATTAAGGAAACTGAAAAAAACTGCACGAAGCACTTAGAGGGGATCCAAGTCGAATTAGTGGGTGGCCACCAATATCCACTTGGATCAACCATACAAGCAAATGTCCCTCAAGAAAGATAAGAACGATAATAAATTATCACCAAAGTATTATGGTCCATACACTATGGCATACAAATTGGAGCTTCCTACATCTTCTCGAGTGCACCCAGTTTTCCATGTTTCATGCTTAAACAATGTTATAGGTGACAGGATTCCAATTCAAACAATATTTCCAGAACTTATCAAGGAAGGAAAAATCATATTGGAGCCTGAATAAGTCACAGAAACAAGAAATCGGAAGCTAGGAAATCGATCAATTTCAGAGTATCTCATCAATTGGAAGAACTTACCTACTGAATATTTCACATGGGAGGATGAGAATTTTATACAGAGGCATCCAGAACTACTCAAGCATTGAGGAAAACACTTTTTTGAAGGAGAGGGGCATGTTAGGCCCCTATAATACTAGTGTATTCCATTATTATTATTGTCATTGTAGCCCCTTATTATTATTTTTGTGCCCATGTTATTCCCATATTGTTATTATTATGCCCCATAGAATCCCACTATTGTTATTGTTGCGCCCTTACATTATTATTGTTATGTCAGCTTTGATTATATTGTGACCCCTTAGACTTCGATATATAGAAAGGAGGTTTTGTCATTTGAATCATCCAAAAATTGTTCATTTTTGTAATGTAAAGGAGGTTTCCCCCTCAAAGAGGCTTATTTTGAAGTCATTGACCTATCTTTTCTTCTATTTTGTGAGCTCGTTGCATAACAAGGGCTTTGAAGATAATGCAGTAGATCTCCATCAGTTTTCCCAAAGGTACACTAGAGCAAGTTGATACATGAAAGGGGTGTACTTTGGGTAAATACACCAAGTATTCCTTTCACAACGGAGATATTCAAGTAGAGGCTATTCTAGAGAGAGTCCATTTAGATGCGTGTGGACCATTCTCAATAGCATCCACGGCCAAACACAAGTATTATGTTATATTTGTTGATGACTTTTCTCGAAAATCCTTGATATTTTTCATTCAGGAAAAGGATCAAACCCTCAAAACATTTTGTGAGTTTAAAGATTTGGTGGAGAAAGAGTTTGGAAAGAAGATTAAAGCTCTATGGAGTGATAAAGTTGGTGAGTATGTATCAAGCGAGTCTAAGAACCCCCATACGTAAATTCAAAAAGAGTCAAGGGATCTCTACTTGAATGGTTCATGAGGTACAATACTTGCTAAGGTTTTGCAAATGGGGTAGCAAGCTAAGTGGGCTTGATTGTGGGAAAAACTCCACAGTTAAGCGCGCTTGAGCCAGAGGAGTTCTGGGATGGGTGACCTCCTGGGAAGTCCTGGTTACCGGGTGCAAGCCCCGGAAGTGATGATTGATGCTATGTGATTCGTTCTCCACATTTCACTAGTTTCAATCCCACTTCTTCACCCCTGTGAGCATCACCCGATGCAATGATTGCTAAGTGAACTATTCAAAAATCATGAGAAATTAGTCAGTTACGACTACCTCTCATGGAAATGGTCATACGTGAATGACTTACTTAACGCAGTTGAATCCCAAAATGATACAAAAAATTAAGTGAACTATTCAAAAATCATGAGAAATTAGTCAGTTATGACTACCTCTCATGGAAATGGTCATACGTGAATGACTTACTTAACACAGTTGAATCCCAAAATGATATCTGATATCTAATATAACGCACTGCGTAAAACCCCCATACTTAAATTTCTAGAATGTACAAAAAATTATCGCCATCCCATTTCCAGAGTTGTTAATGGTTTTTATTAGTTAATGTTTTTTATTAGTTTTATTTTTTAATGATCAACCTATTTCATTGTGCAGAGTATGAAGGTTTCATTATGCAAAGTACGGAGTTCCCTCTGCACAATGAAAGTTGAAACTAAATTGATACCATAAAAAGTCTTCTCACAAATTTTCTACAGCTCGTTAGTGTTGGATCCTACTATTTTGTCAACCCACACAATGTCTTTCATTAATAAGAATGTGGGCATCGCCTTTAAATCCATTTTAACTCATTTCACTTCATCCAAGTCAACTAGAAGAAACAGTATGTCCTAATACTTCAATGTCCGATTCTCGAAGAACTCACCATGTATTTCGAGGGTGTGCACCAGTCTGCAGTAAAATGAAATGCAACCTGCAATGCCCAATTTATTTATATAAAATAAAATAAAATTCAAAAAATTTAACAGAAAAAACAAACTGGCATCTTTGGCATGGTATCCATAAAAAAATTGTAGAGCGGATATATATAGAAATCTACAACAAATGAAATTATGAAATCATATGTTGGATTAAACAAATACGATGACATACCGGGCAGGCATGAGCTTGGTCTCGACCAAATATGATATCCCATGATTTGTCAGAATCAACCACCGGAAATCTCGAACCCGTGACCTGTTGTTGGGTATCCATGACTGACAAAGTTCATGCTTTGCTAATTGTATTTGAGATTGGTGTGGGTAATTTGCAGGAAAACTCAAGGAACTACTTATTAGAGCAGAGAAGAGGGTGTTGTGTGGAGAAGACAAGGGTTTTTCATTTTTTCTTAGGACAATTCAAGGAAGTTGATGAGCAAAATGATTTTGCAAGTTGCAGCCAGATAGCCCTTATACTAAGCTAGCTAGCAGAAAGCATAAGATAGCATGGACCAATACCCTCTCTCACAAATCCTAATGGAGAGCTTGCATGAAGCAGTGTAAGAACTCAATATGGAATTTTGTCTTCAGCCCAAACTCTCCCACTTCATCCCGTAATTCTATTGTGGAGATCAATACCTTTCAAGTATCTCACACTTATTTTGATCTTTGTTCTGACACTACATTTGTTAATATTAGAATTTCAGCTATTATTTTTTGTTTTTAGGAGGCACCAATTATTCTTTGTCCTTGCAAGATTCATTCTTTTCGCATCAATAATATACAAGTGGATTGCTTCGCTTTTCATTCAAATTTGCGGGCCCAGCTGATTCGACATCGATTTCGTTTCATAAAATTATAGGCGGAGATGCGAAAGGCACTTATTTTCTGGCACATGCCTTCTCCTCCTCGCAGTAAATGATTCTGGTTTGTAAATTATGTGCGGAGATGCAAAAGGCGATTGTTTTCCTGCACATGCCTTCTCCTCCACATAGTAAATTATGTGTGGAGGTGAAATAGTAAATTATGTGTGGAGGTGAAAAAGGTGCTCATTCTCCCGCACATAGCTCCTTCTCCACATAGTTACATATGTGCGGGAGAACATTGTCTTCTTCCTTAGCACATAGAGTGATAGTCATGTATGTTAAGAAAATTGGGGAGGTTTCAATTTACGCCTATAATGATTCAGGCCTCTGAGGGAGTCGACTTACTACATCATGGACTTAACAACAAACAAGGCGTGATGTCCAAGTCCATGATTAAATAGCTAATCATGGACATTTGATCCGTCCTATACTAATTAGTGATTTGATTTGCGTTAATGTACAACTATGCAAGTTTTGGTAAATGCCTCTACAATTATAGTTTCATCTTTTTAATAGTGATAAAAGGATTCCATTGGTGTAGCATTAGTCCCCACATAACACAAATATAGAGAAAAACACACACCTGTCATTTCTATGAAGTCTAAAAATAATATACTACTGAACTACACAAACTTCACTTCATGGTAGAATAAAAATCCTTTACTTCGTTGGACATGTCAACCAAATTGACCCCACGATGAGGAAACATACATTTCCTTTTGTTATTTTCTAAATCACACTATCCTCTTTAAGTTTCTTTCCATGGATCCATATGAATCACTATCTTGCTTTATGGTGCTACTCTTCCTTCGCCTTCCTTTCTCTCCTGCATCCCACACTCACTCATATCATGATCCTCAATGATGACTGTTGGATTTCAGTTCCCTCATTACCAATGATCCTTGAAAGCCCACGCAGCTTAGAGTGAGGTCACATCCTTGTACAACTGAAGTGGCGTAACCAACTGCAACAATTATCTAATGGACAAACTAATTATTCTCAAACTCACATCTATGGATTTCGATGTTGGCCCCGTCCCACACTCACTCATATCATGATCCTCAATGATGACTGTTGGATTTCAATTCCCTCATTACTAGTGATCCTTGAGAGCCCACGCAGCTTAGAGTGAGGCCACATCCTTGAACAACTGAAGTGGTGTGACCAACGCAACGGTTATCTAATGGACAAACTAATTATTGTCAAACTCACATCTATGGATCTTGATGTTGGCCTCGCTTTCTCCTACTCTTGCCATTTTATCATTCCTCCACTTGTTTGATCGTTCCATGAATGAGACATATCCTCACGCATTGTGTTGTGGCAATCCTGAGGAGCCAAGTGAAAAGTGATATCTAGCATGCCGAGGTTGATGTTTGGAATCTTTACGCAAACCTATATTCTTGGTTTCATTCAGGAGCGCGGGGATCAAAGCTTGGGTTTCACTGCTTTTTGTTGACATTGATGTAAATATTGATATAGTAATAAATAGCCCATGCATTTCACCTTATCGTTACAGCCAGCACGGATACAGAAGAGAAGGAAAATATTAACAATATACATTAACTAAAACGATACAAATACCATAACTATTATAGACCACTATTTAAGATACAAGTATTAATAATAATCGTTTATTTAAAGCTAGTTTTATATATGCTTTGCATTGCTATTATGTGTGTGTTAGAATTAGTTACGATTGTGTTGGAAATAATAATCCTAACCATTTTAATAAACATCCTCACAGCAGCCAAATTTGTCCGACGTATTTTTGCAGGATTGTGTTTCTGTTTCAAGATAGAAGGACTAAAGCCACATGTGAACCATTTTGAAACGCAACAAAGAATTTAAAGCAATCAATGTACTTTGACCAATAGATATGGGCAAGCATTCATTGAGAAAGTATTGCCCACACTCCAGAAACACCTACTTGATTATGATTACACTCAACAACAACATCATATTAATTACTTTTCTGTCATGATTATATATGAATGTAAAAGTAAAATCGTAAGTTGAATTATATATGAATGTAAAAGTCATTTTGTAATAGGTTAGAGAGTAAGAGGTTAGAGAAAAAGAGAGCGTAAGTCTCTCGCGAGAAAATGGTGGAACAAATTTTGGTGGGCGCTTGAAAATAAAAGTTACAATATTTCACTGATTTTAGTTTTTA
The DNA here is from genome assembly GCA_000404065.3 of Pinus taeda. Classification (NCBI taxonomy): domain Eukaryota; kingdom Viridiplantae; phylum Streptophyta; class Pinopsida; order Pinales; family Pinaceae; genus Pinus; species Pinus taeda. Next base: position 7,415 of record APFE030818727.1, on the reverse strand, counting down.
CTTAGTGAATGAGTCGTAGCCTCATGTGAATGTATTTTTATGTTTTAGAATTTAATACTAAGTTTTTATTGTGTTGCTCAAAACCTACTTTGTTATTTTTATTGTGACTCATATTATTCATTAAGTCTCTGAAATAACTTTGTGATGTGCGCGAAGCTAGCTGCGTGAAAGTAGCTTCGCACTAGCTGCCAAAAGTAGCTTCGCCAAAGTCATAGCTCTCTGCCCCTCTACAAAAATTAAATTTCCTAAATATTCTTAACATGGTATCAGAGTGGGTTAAATATTGTTAGTGTAGAAACAAGTGTTTTTACTAGCAGTAAGAATTGTTTTGAGGGAAGAATGTTTTTAGCATATTTACTAGTAGGTCGAAAGTTTTTTTTCCACTCACAAATGGCAACATCAAGCACAAGCTTGACTAATCCTTAAATACGTCAGTTTAATGGAAAAAATTATGATTATTGGGCTATTACAATGATAGCCTTGTTTTCTTCTCAAGACATTTGGGATTTGGTGGAGAATGGTTTTCAAGAACCAGCAGATGCAGCAGCATACAATGCCTTATCTCAACAAGAAAAATATGTGTTAAAGGACAATAGGAAGAAGGATTCAAAAGCCTTGTTTTATATTTTCCAAGCAATTCATGAAAGTATTTTCCCAAGGGTTGCAGCAGCAACAAAGTCCACACAAGCATGGGACACCCTTCAGACAGCCTACCATGGCATGGAAAAAGCCAAGACAACAAAGCTACAAATGTTGAGAAGAGATTTTGAAACACTTTGTATGAAAGAGTCTGAGAATATAGACTCATTTTTTACACATCTAAGTGGGCTGGTTACTCAAATCAGGTCTCATGGTGAGGCACTTGAGGAAAGAATAATAGTTGAGAAATTTTTGAGAAGTTTGCCAGCAAGGATTGAGGCCATTGTTGTGGCCATAGAATAGACAAAGGATCTCTCATAGTTCTCAGTGGATGAGCTTAATGCATCATTGATTTCTCATGAACATAGACTAAATAGAGCAACAAGCTCCTCATTAGAGCATGCCTTTAAAACACAAGTATCATTTGGTCAAGGTCGAGGCAGAGGAAGATCATATGCTAGAGGAATAGGAAGAAGCCCACACAGAGGTGGAAGAAGCAGCCCTTCAAGCTCAAATGGAAGAGGTAGCAATCAAAATCCAAGTCAAGGGCCAAGCCAAAATCAAGCACAAGGTCAGAGGTATGATAAATCTCAAGTTCAATGTCATTACTGTAAGAAGTATGGTCATTATGCAAATTAATGTAGAAAGAAGCAATATGACATTAGTAACAAACCAAGTGTAAATTTCATAAGAGAAAATCATAACCATGATAAAATGCTTTTAGCTTATAATGTAGCACAAGAAAAAAGAGTGATATATGGTATCTAGATTCAGGGCGTAGCAACCACATGTCAGGAAACATAGAAATGTTTTCTAATCTAGATGAGAGTGTGAAATCTGAAGTGACATTAGGGACTGATAGAAAAGTCTCTGTCATCAGGAAAGGAAGAGTTAATATCCTAAAAAAGAAGGGGGAGAAGCAATACATCTGAAGTGTTTACTTTGTCCCCGGTCTAAAACATAATCTCATGAGCGTTGGACAGCTCATACAGAAAGGATACAATGTCTTCTTCAAAAATGATGTGTGCACAATTTTGGATAGGCCTCCAAGAAGACAACTGATTACAAAGGTTCAAATGACAAACAATAGAATGTTTCCCCTAAAAATAATATCAGATTTGCAGAAAGAAGATGCACAAGCAAAACTATCTATGAACTCACAAGAAGATGGAAGAAAAGAGGTAGTTGTCACACAAGTAAAATTTCAAGTAGAGGTAAAAGATGAAAATTGGTTGTGGCACTTGAGATTTGGACATATCAACTTTGGAGGTTTGAATTTGTTGCATAGGAAAGGCATGGTGAAGGGAATTCCACTCATAGAAAAACCAGACAACATATGTGAAGGATGTATCTTGGGCAAGCAACATAGAGAGACATTTCCAGTAGGAAATTCAGTGAGGGCAAAGGAACTTTTGGATATTATCCATTCAGATTTATGTGGACCAATGCAGACACCGTCAATGGGTGGCAATCACTATGTATTGGCCTTCATAGATGACTACATAAAGAAGCATGGGTCTTTCTCCTAAAACAAAAAAGTGAAGTGTTTGAGCGCTTTCGCCAATACAAGGCTCTTGTTGAAAAGAAAAGTAGACACTACATCAAAGTCCTTAGAACAGACAGAAGTGGAGAATACATCTCCAATGACTTCCTTCGATTTTGCAGGGAGCGTGGAATTCACAAGAAATTTACAACAAGATATACACCGCAGCAAAATGGTGTGGTAGAAAGGAAGAATAAGACCATTATGGAGATGGCAAGGAGTATGTTGAAGGAAAAGCATTTGCCAAATGACTATTGGGTTGAATTTGTCACTTGTGCAACATATAACTTGAATAGATGTCCAACCAAAAGCATCCAGAACATTGTTCTTGAAGAGGCATGGAGTGGAAGAAAACAAAATGTCACTCACATGAGAGTTTTTGGATGTGTGGCATATGCACATGTCCTTGATGAGTTAAGGAAGAAGTTGGACAGCAAGGGGGAGAAATGTATATTTGTTTGATATAATGATGAATCCAAGGCATACAAGCTCTACAATCCATCATCCAAGAAGGTCATAATCAGCAGAGATGTGTAGTTCATAAAAGAGGAAGCATGGGATGGAAGTTTATAAAAGACAGTCAATGTCAAAACATGCATACCACATGAGGACAAAGAGGAATTAACAGCAGCAAGTAATTCCTTAACAGTGACTCCCTCTACTCCTATTCAAGCGCAGCAAAGCAGGCAGCAAATAACGCCATCAACAAATAATAGGATAGTTTCGCAGAGCCAAGAAATTGCTTCTCCAAGCACATCGCGAAGAACAACACCAAGTGACATGTCAAGCCCATCTTCAACAAGCACAAGAAGGCCAAAATTCAGAAATTTAAATGAAATTTATGAGCAAGATGAAGTTGATAGTGGCGTAGGTTTGAATTCCTTATTTGCATTATTTTGTCATGTAGATGACCCAATCCACTTTGAAGATGCAGTTAAAGAAGAAAAATGGGTTACGGCAATGGAGGAAGTAATAGAAGCAATAGAAAGGAATGACACATGGGAGTTAGTGAGCCTTCCGAAAGGAAAACATGTTATTGGAGTGAAGTGGGTCTATAAGACCAAAGGAAACATTGAGGGAAAGATTTAAAGGCACAAAGCAAGGCTAGTTATCAAAGGATACAAGCAGCAGCATGGAAGAGATTACGTGGAGACGTTCGTGTCAGTCGCATGGATGGTGACAATGCACGCAGTTGTAGCGATTGTCATGCAGCACAAATGGAGAGTGTATCAAATGGACATAAAATCAACATTTTTGAATGGAGTGCTGAAAGAGGAAGTGTATGTCATGCAACCGCCTAGTTATGAGATTGAAGGCCAAAAAGACAAAGTATATCAGTTGAGGAAAGATCTTTATGGGTTGAAGCAAGCACCGCGTGCATGGTACAACAAGATAGATGCTTACTTGTTGGACAATGGTTTCGACAAATGTGACGGTGAGCCTACTCTCTACATCAAAGATAGCGAAGGTAAGATTCTCAATGTCATATTATATGTAGATGATTTGATTTTTATAGGCAGTGATGATTTCCTCTTCACTGATTTCAAACAAATCATGAAGAGTGAATATTGAAATGACTGACTTGGGATTGTTAAGATATTTTTTGGGCATAGAAGTGAAGCAAACAGAAAATGGCATTTTTATCTCTCAAGCAAAGTATGCGGAAGAAATTTTGCAGAGGTTTAAAATGTATAACAGCAAGTCCGCACCAACACCAACTGTCATAGGGTTGAAGTTGAGCAAATAATATTGTAGCAGCAATGTCAATCCGACATTATACAAAATCATGACAGGCGGCTTGATGTATTTGACCACCACTAGGCCAAATATAATGCATGCAGTAAGTTTGGTGTCAAGGTTCATGGAGACACCCAAGGAGACACATTGGCAAGACGTGAAAAGGATTCTGAGGTAGGTCAATGGTACAAAAGAGTATGGAATTTTGTACACAACAACAAGTGATTTCAGGTTGGTTGGTTACACTGACAGTGATTGGGCAGGCAGTGTCGATGATAGAAAGAGCACATCAGGATATGTTTTTCATTTGGGTTGTGGAGCCATTTCATGGGCCTCCAAGAATTAGCCAATAGTGTCACTGTCAATAGCAGACGCTGAAAATGCCGCAGCAATAGCAGCAGCGTGTCAGGTAGTTTGGATGAGAAGGATATTGAGGGATCTTAGTCATGACCAAGAGGGGGTGACAACTATTTTTTTGTGGCAACACCTCAACAATTGCATTATCAAAGAATTATATCTTCCATTCGAGGACCAAGCATATTGATGCTAAATCACATTTTATTATAGAGTTGATTAACAATGATGAAATTGTGTTGCAGCACTACAGGTCACAGGAACAATTTGTTGATACTTTCACAAAGCCATTGGCAGGTGAAAATTTTGTTTATCTCAAAAACTGTTTGGGAATTGTCAATGGTGGCAATTGTGATTAAGGGAGAGCATTGGGAATAATAATCCCAACCACCGCAATAAACAATCTCACAGCAACCATACTTGTCAGAAGTATTTTTGCAGGATTGCATCTTTGTTTCAAGATGGAAGGACTGATGCCAGGCGTGAACCATTCTGAAACACAGCAAGGAATTTAAATCAGTCAATGTACTTTGGTAAATAGATATGGGAAAGCATTCATTCAGAAACTATTATCCACACTCCAGAAACACCTGCGTGATTATGATTACACTAAACAACAACATCATATTAATTACTTTGCTCTGTCATGAATTAAATGTAAAATCGTATGTTGAGTTATATATGAATGTAAAAGTCATTTTGTAATAGGTTAGAGAGTAAGAGGTTAGAGAAAAAGGGAGCACAAGTCTCTGGGGAGAAAATGGTGGAGCAATTTTTGGTGGGCACGTGAAAACAACAGTTACATTATTTTACTGTGTGTTATTCCGTGTGAAACTTTAGCTTTTACTTGGTGAATGAGCCGCAGCATCATGTGATGTATTTTCATGTTTTAGAATTTAATACTAAGTTTTTATTGTGTTTCTCCAAACCTACTTTGTTATTTTTTCTGTGAGTGAATATTATTCATTAAGTCTCTGAAATAGCTTCGCAGTAAGTGAAGATAGCTCCATGAAATCATGTATTTTCATGTTTTAGAATTTAATACTAAGTTTTTATTGTGTTTCTCCAAACCTACTTTGTTATTTTTTCTGTGAGTGAATATTATTCATTAAGTCTCTGAAATAGCTTCGCAGTAAGTGAAGATAGCTCCATGAAATCAGCTCCGCGGTGCGTGAAGGTAGATGCACAAAAGTAACTTTGTTGTGTGCTAAGCTAGCTGCCAAAAGTAGCTTCGCGAGAGTCATAGTTCTTTGCCTCTCCATGAAAAATAAATTTCCTAAATATTTATAATAGTTTGGGTGTGCTATGACGATTACACAGTAGATATTGGCCTTCGATTGGTGAATGAATGGGCATGTGCCAAGTGGGTGATGTGTAGCTACGATTGGGTGAGCTATGACGGTTACACAATGGATATTGGCCTTCGGTGTCAAGATTAGTGAATGAATGGGCATGTGCCAAGTGGGTGATGGGAGCATTAATGTTTGGTTTAACTATTGTGTGGAAGATTATTGTACAGAATTTTAGTTCATTGTGCAGATTTTCACACATTTAAGTAAAGTTTTTTATTTAGCAGTAGTCTATAACGCGACTTTTTGAAAGTCTTTCCGGCAGATTTTTTCGGTCAAAATCCGGCAGCAATTCATTGAAATCCCAAGTTTGATAGCTAGTTTCTGCACAATCAATGGCTCCCAGGGGTTTTCCAGGGCGCTGAATCCAAATATGCAGTTAAAAAACCATTTTAACTGCTAAAAATCAAGATTTAACCTCATTTCTTCCGCCGGATTCCGTCACCGGAATATCCAAAAAATCGCATTATAGACAACTCCTTTTATTTATGAGTTAGTATGCATGTCAATTAAATTATCATTAAAATTTGTGCAAACAAATTTCATTATGCATAGAAATTTCATTGTATAAGAAGTTTTGTGCCGAGAAATTTTTACTTTCATTGTGAAAAAATTTCTCCACACCAATTAAATAACTATAACAATAAATACAAATACTATATTACATTACAACTATCCCTTTTTATAGAGTATATATATGAAATTTCTCATCTCGCCATTACATTACAATATAATCATGTGTGTATGTGTATATATAGGCACACCCATAACTTTGATTCTCACCATAAGGGGTCCATAACATGTAATTTATATGGCTTGCCATATCTGTTTTGTCCTAATAAAAAGAGGAATTCAAGCTTCTCAATTATTAGTCTTTAACAATAATCAATATGTGTGCATTAGAATCAAAGCCAACCATTCTTTTAAAAAAATATCATATTAGGTAGGGAGCATACTCCAACGCATGTTTTTGAACATTTTCTTGCGGATATAACGTGTAATGATTAAATGTTTTTTTAACATTACAAATTTTTTTTGGGACCATCAATTATTTAAACCCAGCTTGTGGGATTATGGTTTATAAATTTCATTAGTTTCTTATTCACTTCTGTCGGTGCACGACAGTAAATTATTCACTTATGATGTATAATTTTTAACTTAAGCATGGAGTATGGTTTATAAATTTGATAAGGGCCCTATGCATTTTTTCGTTGCACCTCGGTAACGGAATCAACATTTATTATTATAATCCTTAATTACATACACAACTTGCAGCTCAATTGCAAATTGTTTTGACTTTATTAATAAAGGAATGGTATGTGGCCAAGCCTAACTTGATGATAAAGTCTATTTGGAAATTATAAGGAAACTGATGTAAGGATAATGGATCAAATATCTTTTCGATGGAATCTTAAAGAATATTGTATATGTAAACAAAAGTTGATACTTCAAATAAAATCTTAAAAAAAGGGCATGCTTTCCATGAGGTACGAGGGACTAAATTAGTAAGTATTTTTGTTAACTACTCGGAAAAACAAAATGTAAGTTAAAATGTAGCGTAATGTTTAGTTTAACTTCTCTTTAATCACATCAACGTCATTCGAATAATTCTAAAGCTATTACTGCGCAATTAAATATATGTTGGTTCTAATGGTAGATGTACATAGGGACCAAGTGAATGTTAAAATCAATGTGGAAAAAGTCGAAGTCGGGATTAATTCGGTAAGGGTCCAAAAGTTGAAAAACTCAGCAAAGTCGGGAGTTTTTTGAAAAAGTCGGCAAAATTAAAAAAA
>APFE030818725.1:0-13212 GCA_000404065.3 Pinus taeda | reverse complement strand
TTGCATGAACTCATCTTTTTTCTGTTTTAAAATCTGCTTATATAACTTTACATTCATCTTCTCCTCGCTTGCCTTTTTCAAGGTTTTCCTTGCCATTTTGCATTCCTCATCAAACCAAACATTTACATGAAAACAATTTGATTCAGATTTCTTAGTTTTTTCTCTTTTGCACTTCCCAAGTGCACTCTGAATTATATTTGTTAACTCATGACTATTGAGGCTTTGGGAGCCACTCTTCCCTTTCTGAATTGATCTCTCCAACATTGTTTGGAAGATATCGCAATTTTCTTGTGTTAGAAGAATCTTGCCCTTTGATATCGATTGTTGAGGACATTAGGTTTTCTTCCTATGTTGACTTTCTTCTAATAGCTTTATATAAATTGGGTTTGGTCTAATTTTAAATCCCACATATGCTCTCCAATCTTAACTTCATCGATCCTCTCTATTAAACTTTATGAACAAATAACGTAGTCAACAACACTTGCCCTATTGTATGTGTTTCAAGTGAATTTCCCCAACTTTCTCCATTTATCTAGACCATTGTAGATAACTAAATTGAAAGCACCACGCAATGTGAGCAACTCCTCTCCAAAATGTTTGCTTTATTATCTTTTGAACATCTCAACCATTGGGGAATTCTCCTCTTCAATGAGCCAGATAGGATTGTGATCCTCATTGCAACAAAAAATAATCAATTATTGATTTGTTGTTCTAACATTGAAATCTTTCACTAAAATAACTTCTCCCCACTGAGAATATACAGTAATATCTTGCTTTAAAGCTGCATATGGGTCTTTGCTATCTAGCCCCTTATTTTTGTACGTTTTTGAGACTTGAGGTGCAAAAGAACATGCTACAATTCTTATGTGGTTCTCATTCTCTGTTATTTTGAACCATAAATATTGTTTATTTGTATCTTCTTTCATAAACTGTATGTGATGACCTTCTTTTTCTTTCACTAAAACCAGTATTCTTCCATACCCTTTGCCATTTTATGTTGTCTCATTCCAAACTGCTAATTTCAAATAACCATCAAATATAGGAGTTTTACAACCATCATGTTTATGAATTTCCGTGAGACAAATTATGTCTCTACCTTTTGCCATATGCCCTATCCCAAGTCCCCTCCTCCAAGGGTAACCTCTACAATTCCAACAAACTAGACTTAGGTAGGCCTGGTAGGATTTGATTGCTACATGACTTGGCACACAAGACTCAAATTTGAGTCTTCACCCATTTTCATCCATGTTGATTATGTTGTTTTCCTCCCTCTTATAGAATTAATTGTTTTCTCTTTTCTGCCAAATTGTTGCCTTGCTTTGTTACGAGGCCCAAACATTGCAATAACCACTTTACCATGTATAACCATGCTTTTTTCCCTCGGTTTCTTGCTACTCTAATTTTCTCCACTTCTTCTCTTATCTCCTCTTGTTGTTTGCTAGTTAGATCTTCATCTAAGAAGAGGTGTAAGCCTTTCAAGAGTTTGTTTTTGCTTAAGAGATAATGTTTGTCTTGCACACTTGCCATGATAACTTTTATGGGTCGAGGTCTCCCTTTACATATTTTTCCCACCTTTCTTGCTTGACAATTTGCCCTCTCCAATTTAATTTCTCTTTCAAAAAATCTCTTGTCAAATTGAAAGTGCTTTCATTCTTTCCAGGTCACTTATTCCTCTTATAATAAAGTTTCTCCATATCTTTTTTGTCTGTGTTCTCTTTCGTTTGTTTTAATAGCGTTTACATCTTCTTTTTCGTCCATCCTTATCACCATTAGTGTCATCACCTCTAGGTTTGATTTCTTTTGGAATGTTTGTTCTTTTGATATCTTTTGTTTTTTTTTTGGAAATGACTACCTGCTGTGGTATTTGTGTATCCACCTAAGTTGCTTTTGAAATTATCATTTCCTTGTTTGCTGCCATTGATTCTTTCATGGTTTGCTATGATGCCTTCATGTTTTTCCATTCTTGTTTTCTTGCCTCTAAAGACTTTTGTAGCATTGTTACTTGCTCTTTTAGGGTCCCATTACTTTCCATAAAAGATCGATTTGCAAGTGTAATCTCTGAAATTTTGTGGTCCCTTTCTTGTTCTTTGGATTTAAAATTTATAGCTCTGCCCTAGCTTTCATCAGTTCCTGGACATAAAGATCCGACAACTAAGTAAGAGGTGTAGAGGCGGCACTGTAAATGGTTGACTCTTCTTTATTTTCGTTGCTCTTATTCTTGCTGCTTTTATTTGTTTTCCTTTTTAGGGACTCTTTTTTTCTTTTTTGTTCCCTATTTAAAACGAGCAAATCTGCACTTTACAATGCCCTGACATTGTTTTGCATTTATTCAAATCCACTTCCCTGTTTGTTGAATCAATTTTGACTTGGCACAAGTGATTTGTTTCCGCATAATCTAAGATTTCCTTGCCATTGTTTTCATTTTTATGATGAAGCTACTTGCAATACCCTAAACCCGAATTCCACTGTCACTCTCCAACCCTGAAATTCTGAGCCCAGAATTGAAAGGGCCAAAACCAAACCTAGAATCTAAGTGCTTCAAAATTGAAGCAGCAATTCACAGTTACAGCGCATACCCGAGATGAACATAACAATGACGGAAAATGTCACCTTACGTGCAGAGAGTGGCGTTGCAGCTGTTGCCACAGGAACAATGGAAATGAAGAGTAGAAACCGCAGCCAGAGAGGAATAATGGACGCCGAGAACCACCTCAGGCTACGGTGTAAAAAATGCAGCTACTGCGCCTTTGACAAAGTCTACTGCGTATGAACGCTTTTTGCTGTGTATGTGGGCTTCTCGGAGATAGTTGTCAAGCTGTCAAGCTGTGTATGTGAGCTTACGGTGGATGAAGCTCTGTTGCAGTACTGCGGCTGCTGCTGCCCACACTTACACTATATCCACCTGCAGAGAGCGGCGTTGCAGCACCTCCGGCAACAGCTGAAAGTGGAACTGGGCCACTGCAATGGGACCACACCAGAGTTGTCACGATCCCCAAAATAATGACTAGTAAACCCAGAATAGTGAATGAAATGGAGAACAATAAAGAAAATGTCCTACACAAAACGAAGAAAATATACTGCACAAAATGTTCGGCTGACTGTTCGGGTTCGGTTCAGTTTATCCAACTCGGCTCAGAAATGTTAGGTTAGCTGTTCGCTGTTCTGTTCTGAAGGGATCAGAAGACACACAGGGTTCGGCTCAGTTCATCCAACTCTGCTCAGAAATGTTCGGTTCAGAAACGTAGCTAGTTGTTCGGTTGAGAAATGTTCGGCTAGCTGTTCGCTGTTCGAAGTTTAGTGCATCAAACGCATATTCACATAATTGGCTCTTCATTCACCTCATGGATTTACGACTCAAGAGTTCTTGATTTACGAAGTATATGCAAGATTAGTTTGAGTGTCTTGCATCGCTTGCACACAAACTTTCAAAATACGAAATGCTAACTTATGCTGAGGATGAAATGCCAAAACACGATGCAATTTACAGGATATTTTACAACGACTTTCCACTTTGAGACCATATGTAATTTTCTTTTATTACGAAGACTTTTCACTCTTGGATTGGTGAGCCTAAGTTTTCCACCTAGGTTTCCAGGGTTGAGCTCCGACAATAATAAAGTTACTTAGAATGTGTGCTTGTGACATTTCTAACTCATCAATGAATATACACACTGATACTAAGATTTCTTATATATATGTTTTAGTTGTGATACACTAACTCTATGTTTGGTACGAATAATATTCTACTGTCGTTAGTGATGAACATTCATGATAATAAGGTGAATCATTTACATTGTACATCAGTGTGATGTTTCCGAATAAAAGGTTTAAGTGCATGTTAATTAAGGAGATTTTAAGTGGTATCAATATTTTCTTCTTTATTGGTTTTTTCATCTAGTTTAATGGTTTAAGTGCATGTTAATTAGGAAGGTTTTAAGTAGTATTAATATTTTCTTTTCCATTTTTTTTTCTCAATTGGTCTTTCCACATAGTTTAATGGTTTCCATATGGATGTTGCAGGTTCTAGTTTAGAGAGTTTTTTTTGTCTATATTATTTTTTCGCATCTTCACTGACTTTTATAGTAGTGAAATATTTTTGTTTTGTTTTCAGATTGCTTTGTTAAGAAGTAAACCCATTGGTTTCTAGTGGTTTTTTCTTAGTGAATTATATAACACTAATAAAAAAAAATCACTAATTTTATTTCTAATTATAAATTGTTGAAAAATATAGGGCATCAATAATTAGGTGATTTCTCTACTTATGATAATTGCTTGTGATAGACTTTTTACTTCTTGATTATGATCTTTTCTTTTGAGTTATTATTGAGTTATTTTCATCAAGACAATTACCAAATCATGAACAATAAAGAAACAAGAGACACAATATATATGCTTGTGAACCAAGGCCAAATCCTCTCACTCTTTGAGAGAAAAACCCAAACGAAATTCTTTTTTATAGATCTTCAATTGACGAATACCAAGACCATGACAAAGACCCTTGACAATTACCAAATCATTAACAATAAAGAAACAACAAACACAATATATATGCTTGTGAACTAGGGCCAAAACCTCTCACTCTTTGAGAGAAAAACCCAAATGAAATTCTTTTTATAGATCTTCAATTGACGAATACCAAGACCATGACAAAGACCCTTGACACTAGATTCCTTCCATGACCAAGTCACTAGCCTCTCTTGCTCTTCCTCTTCTCCTTCTTGACTTTTTATAGAATTTCGGTCTCTCCTTGTTGTTCTACAACTCATTTTCTTGACAACAAAAACCCTAGATCAAATTTTTCACTTGAATTGACTCCTCGAAGAAGATTCCTTCCTCTCTTACTCAACTTCCTATAGCAAAGATTTCCACCCAAACAAGAACACTTCAATGTGACTATAATCCTTTGACCTCTTCTTGATACCTTTGGATTTGCTACCTTCACATGTGGGAGGGTAAACTAGCCCAAAACAATCCACAACAATCTTCGTTATCCTTCTTTCTTGCTTCGCTGATGTAGAGGCTTCTAGTATGTTTCTCGCACTTCTTTGTAAACTTGCTTCACTGAATTCCATATCTCTAAATGAGGCCGAGTATGGGTATTTATAATTGGTTTTCCATGTCCATTAGGCCGACGTGATCTTCTAGTGGAGAAAAGGATGTCTTCTAGATTCTCTTCTTTGTTGTAGGCCGACATGATCCCGTGACGAAAAGGTCATCTTCTTCTAGATTCTCTTCTTCGTTGTAGGCTGACTTCATGAGGGCTAGTGACAAGGCCTTGGAGGGTGACTTTACATAGACAAGTATGACTCTTTACAATGTGTAACATGCCTTCATTACATGACAATGACTCTTTTAGATTTTTATGACTAGATGAGAACATTCCTAAGGGCTCTCAATGGGAGCCTATACTAAAAATAAAATATCTTGCTCACGAAACCCATGATGCAAGCATTACAATAATTTTATTTTTCGTCTTTGCATCTCTTACATAAAATCACAATTACATGTCATTATGAAGACCGAAACTAGTTACACTTTTCAACACTCCCTCTTAACTAGGAAGGTATTCATAATGGTACTTGGTCACTCTCAATCTGAAGAATTTATCATAAGAAGAATCGAATCGGTAACACATTTGTATAGCATCATATCAACCAACATTGTTACATAGCAAGGCCTTGACTAACAACTCTATCTCTCCATAAGATTTGAGCTCAATGCTAGCAAGACCAATGATTTATAGACACTCTCATCATTGTCTCTCTCGGAATATACCCGACTCGGGTTCTCTCAAGATGTGTTCCATCAGGACTATTCTCATCTTGGACTCTTTATTCCTCAAAGAATATCAGTCATCTACGACTACTCTTATCTTGGATGCCCTATCTTATCCTTAAAGAGCATCGGATGTCAAATGATTACCCAATCCTCCATTCTATCTTCCTAGGTGAAGACCAAAATGACGTGTCTATCTCTCCCTCTCAATTAGGGAGGAAAATTCTATTCCAATAAAGGAATGTACTCATTCCTACAGAAGGAATGTACTTAAGCTTCCTCTTGGCATAGAAATTTTTCAAGTTTCTTCCAAGTAAGAAACTTGTTTCTAGGCTCCCTCTTAGTTGGGGATCTACAATAGCTCCTCAAGTGGAGATGAGGGACAATCAACTGCTTGAAGAACTCCTTCCTTCAATGTCATGAATTTCTTTATCACAGAGTGTTCATTTTTTTTTTGGGAATTTCTACATAGGGTACAGGCCATCCATCACTTTCATCCACGAGTCAGTGCTTGTCATTACTCCTTTCTTCTTTGGAAGGACCTTACATCCTTCTACATGGTTCTCTTGGAAGACATCCACAGTTCTTCCCTTTGGCATCCTTGCATAAGCCCATTCAGATACTAGTTCATGAATAAGAAATGAACACTTAAAACATAATTACCTTTGTTATGGACTTTCATCATGACATCTACCTGTAGGCATCAAGATCCAACATACATGTTGACACATCTCCTAAATATATGTGTTGTTAAGGGTCTCCATATTTTCCATACTTCCATAAGAGTCTTCATATCTTTATGGGAGATAACATAGTCACATCTTCTTGGACTTTCAGATGTTGCTTGTCTTTTCCATTGTTGCATATTCCATGATCTCTTCATTTCTTTCTTCACATATTTTATTCCTAGTGAATTTTAATTAGAGTTCCTTAATTGTAGTCAACCACCTCATACTTCATATGGGGACACATTATTTTTATTTCATCTAATAAATATGTGACCCATGCATTCCTACATACTTTGAGGGAGGAGATGATCATGCTTCTCAAGATAGAACATTAATCCATATTGCTTGCAATCATATGACATGACTCCCATAGTATCAAATGTAAGCATACATACCTCATCTTTCCTTTGGATCATTTGGACTTCCTATAGCAACTTCCCTTGAATGAAGTAATCCCATTGATCTGCTTCTTTGTTATATCATCATAATATCATCCCATGAATTCCATAATTTTGGAATTCTTGATGAAACGCTTTCTTCTCCTTATGATCGGTGAATCTTATAACGAAGATTCCATTAGAGACTCTAGAGGATCTTGCATATTCTATCCTACATATGTTATCTTATTGACTAATGTATGATGAGCCTTGTCTTGTATGACTTCTCCCTTTTCATGTATATAACTTGAGTTTTCAATGAGGTTTCCAAGAACTATATCCTACATGGTTGACTACCATAGGTTTTGTCCCTGGCATCCTTCATGTTGCCTATGACTTGAGCTCTTCTAATGCTTCTACCATGATGCCATACTCCAATATGATGCATCCTATCTTATTTACAAGGCTTCATATCTATAAATTACACAACAAAAGAATACCTTTTAGTGAAGGAGATTATCTTAGTCATAGTAGAGATCCCTCACTTCCTCCTTCTTAGGCTTCTTTGTCTCATGTTCTTCCATCTCTTCGATAATATGGACTTCTTCCTTATTTCTCTTGTTATTGTCCCTTTTAAGTTTAGGACAATCTTTTCTATAGTGCCCATGTTCTTGACATCCATAGCACTACACCTTAGCCATGTTCTTCTTTTTTTTTTGAGGACCAAAGTTACCAAATTTTCCCCTTCTTTTTGTCATAGTAGCATATGCTTTATTTTGCTCATTTGATCCCACATCAATTTTTGCCTCTAGTCTGATTTCTTCGATCTTGCATAATGACCATAGATCATGTAAAGGAGTGGTTTCATTCTTCCCATAGATGCTTGAAGTGAAGTTGCCCCATTCCTCTGGTAGTGCATTTAATACTATAGTGGTCATTTCCTTGTCAGACATTATTATTCCCAGATCTTCAAGTTGATCTCTTATTTATAAAATCCTCATGAAATATGAGGCTATTCCCTCTTCCTTTGAGATCTTTGATTTCTTGAGTTCTTGCGTTAGAGAGATAACTTCTCCTGTAGTACTTACGGAAAACAACTCTGCCAATTTGTCATATATTTCTTTTGAAGTGTCTAGTTTTGATACACATGGAATGAGAGAGTCTTTGATGGATTCTATGAGAATCCTCTAGGCCCTCACTTCCGCTTTCATGAATTTAGCAAGTGCTTGAGTATCTTCTTTGGGAGGTTGGGTCATTGACCCCTTGATGTGATCCATGACTTCATTCTCAATGAGGTTTAGGTTTGTTCTTTTCTTCCATGCAAGAAAATTTGAAGCCCCAACTAATATTTTTTCTCTCCTTGCAAAAAGACATTTTGATAGATTTAGATGATGTAATATACTTACTTGAGTAGATGCTCCACTTGCTTCCCCCTTAATCTTCACATATATGAATAGAAGAAGGTTACTACTTGATAGAATCTTTGATGAGAGAGAGATTTATTTACACACCCTTTTGAAGATGATGGTAATGTTCTTCGATCTAGCGTTCCAATATGATGAAGATCTTGATCTCTTGGTTGGTATTATTTGTCTCCTTGATTAGATGCCCCTCCTTGACTTTAGCACCTTAGCTTTGATTCCATGCTGAGAAATATAAGGAATCAATAATTAGGTGATTTCTCTACTTATGATAATTGCTTGTGATAGACTTTTTACTTCTTGATTATGATGTTCTCTTATGAGTTATTATTGAGTTCTTTTCATCAAGACAATTACCAAATCATGAACAATAAAGAGACAAGAGACATAGTGTATAGGCTTGTCAGCCAGGGCCAAAACCTCTCTCTTTGAGAGGAAAACCCAAACAAAATTCTTCATATAGATCTTCAATTGACGAATACCAAGACCATGAAAAAGGCCCTTGACACTAGAGTCCTTCCAAAACCAAGCCACTAGCCTCTCCTTCTCTTCCTCTTCTCCTTCTCGACTTCCTATAGAATTTCGGTCTCTCCTTGTTGTTTTGTAACTCCTTTTCTTGACAATAGAAACCCTAGATCAGATTTTCCACTTGAATAGACTCCTCCTTTAAGAAGATTCCTTCCTCTTTTACTTGGCTTCCTATAGCGAAGATTTCCACCCAAACAAGAACACTTCAATGTGACTGCAATCCTTCGACCTCTTCTTGACACTTTCGGATTTGCTACCTTCACATGTGAGAGGGTAAACTAGCCCAAAATAGTCCACAATGATCTTCGCTATCCTTCCTTCTTGCTTCATTGATGTAGAGGCTTCTTCTAGTATGTTTCTCGCACTTCTTTGTAGACTTGCTCCACCGAATACCATATCTCCAAATGAGGCCGAGTATTGGTATTTATACTTGTTTGTTCATGTCCATTAGGCCAACATCATCCCTTGGAGAAAAGGCCGACTTCTTCTAGATTCTCTTCTTCGTTGTAGGCCGAATTCATGAGGGCTAGTGACAAGGTCTTGGAGGGCGACTTTACATAGACAAGTATGACTCTTTATAATGTGTAACATGCCTTGATTACATGCCAATGACTCTTTTAGAATTTTATCACTAGATGACAACATTCCTAAGGGCTCTCAATGGGAGCCTATACTAAAAACAAAATCCCTTGCTCATGAAACCCATGATGCAAGCATTACAATAATTTTATTTTTCTTTTTTACATCTCTTACATAAAATCACATTTGCATGTCATTATGAAAACTAAACCTAGTTACACTTTTCAAGATAAATTTCGTATTAGAGTAGACCAATCACATGATTTAATGTGGTTATACTAGTTTTCACTACATCTCACATTATTAGAGGGAAGTTCACAACAACATATGAGTGTAAGACACCATGATCTTTATGCCAATGGAAGTAACCATAAGGGAGTGGCGTATTTTTTAACACAATGGTTGATTCATTGTGGTGTGGGTATGCATGCAATCTTCCATAATACCCCTTTAAAATACTCACTAAGATGGATATACCTAATATCATGTCTTGAAATTGTTTCTACAATATAACTACCTCTCTCTAATATGTAACTACAATGTTTACTTTTTGTTTTGAAAATGTGTGTGCAATAATTTTGCTTTTATAAAAGAGAACAATGTCATCGAATCATCTTAAAGATAAATTCCATATCTTTTATGCACCATGACATTGACCAAAACAAATATTGACGCTTGCTTTTTGTTTTTTCTCTTTAAAAAACTTAATAGATCAATGCTTAAGATACACTGCACCTCAAATATATATTTATATTTTGTGAGAGATTTTCCCTCAATTTTCATCTTTCAAAAATTAGTCACCTTCTATCAAACACTTCATATAAACACTAGGGTGTGGGTATTTTCTTTGTAGGAAGTTAGTCTCAACCACGTGTGTGAGTTGTTTGAAATAAAGAAAGTCAAAATTGTTGCTAAAATCTTAGTGATGGGAAATCTTTCATGTTCATATTAAAACTAACTAATTCACTTGCTTTAAAATAGGTCAGAAGAAAAGAAACGAAATTTTAAATTAATGTTTTTGTTGTTCTATATGTTAAGGAGAAACAAGCTCATAAGGAACATTGACACAAGGTAATGTTCCTCATGAAAGAAAGAAAAGAGTTTATATATCAAAGAGTCTGACATATGAAAGAAACTATTGGAAAATGATGTTTTGATATAACATGTTTGCTAGTTATCCAATGTGAGGATTGTGGGTTTCGAAATGGAATGTTTATTGATTATACAAACTTAATGAGTGTTGGGATAGAGTTTTATGTATAGTACTTTTTGTTGTAAAATGTAACTAGATTCGGTCTTCATAATGACATGTATTTATGATATTTACAAATGATGAAATTAAGAGAACACAATTATTTTTGTAATGCTTTGCTTCATGGATTTCATGAGTAAGAAGTTTATTTTTCGATGGCTCCCACTGAGAGCCTTGGGATTTGTCAAAAGGTCAATGTCATGTATAAAGATATGTCAAATGTATTCTGGAAAATAGCCCTCCAAAGACAAGCATAGTGCTCCTCTTCCTATGTCAGCGTGCAAGATGAAATAATAACTCATGTTGGCTCACATTATGGAGACACACTAGTTCATAACCTCATGTTGGCTCACATTATGGAGACACACTAGTTCATAACCTCATGTCGGCTTATATTGATGGAAATACTACTATATATACCCACCTAGGCCTTTTCCATAGTCAGAATATTTCACATCTATCTCTGAGTTTTTCGGTTGGCTAGAACATATAATTTTGGATCTCTGGCATAGTGAGAAGACTTCAGATACCTTTGAGATTTCACAGAATAATTGCAAAGTTCAGATATGATAAAGAGCTTGGTCTAAGGCACATGAATGGAGATTAGGTAGGGAATTCAGATCCCTCATGTTCAGATCACAATGACAATAAGGAGTTTTGAAGGGCCAAGATAGTACAGTTTGGATCTTTCTGAAGCTTGGTACATAGTTGCAGCAAGACATATCGGATTTGATCACATGAGTTTCTAAAGGAAGATAAAGGGACATCAATATTCTTCCTACAGTGAAGAGTCTCTTTGTCTAGGTGTCACATCAAGTGCAAAGAAGAAGTCTTGAATAAATAATAGTTTGGTACAACCACAGTCCATTGATGATGACATTAAGAAGGTCTCACGAGAAGAGATCTAGATGATATCTCAGTGATGTCAATGTCTACATGCTCAGAAGATCAAAGTGGAAGAGGAGTTAACAAGAAGAGAAGATAGTCAAGAGGACTTGTGGCTTGGTCTTCGAGTAGCTAATAGGTCAAGGGTCTTTTCCTTGGTATTCGTCAATTGGAATTTCTATAAGAAGAATTTGTGTGGGTTTTCCTCTCAAAGAGTGAGAGGTTTGGCCTTGGCTCATAGCCTACATGTTGTGTCTCTTGTCTATTTATGTTCATGCATTGGTTATTGTTTGATGAAGAAGAACACTAATAATCTAAACAAGTAAAAAACATTCACAAGTAGTAACTAATAGAAGAGAAATCACCTAATGCTAATGCTCTAGATTTCTCAACATGGTATCAGAGTTAAGATGTTGAAGTCAAAGGAATGAAATCTAATCAAAGAGACAATCAAGGATTGAATTTCAAGAAAGACATCAAAGCAAGTTGAAGGTTATCAAAGAAAAAGATCAAGATGTACATGGAAGAATCAAACCATAGATCGAAGAAGCAGTCTACAACAACAAAAATTTTGGATCATATAGTCTTCATCAAAAGACCACAAAGACCCTCATCAAGTTATCTACAAAGAATGGTAGCTCGAAGTACTTTAAGTTTGAAGATCGCATCATCTTGGGGAGAGTTGAAATCCTAGAAGAATTTATGATCTACACTACAAGAAAAGTCAAATTATCTTGAAGGCAAGAAGGCATTATCAACATCTTCAAAGCTATAAGGCAAACTCCCTATCATTGCAGTAAGGGTCCGCTCCTTATCCTAGTAGAAATCATCTGAGGAAGCAACAAAATATCCTTATATATCATCATCAACAAAGAGAGCTAGATATAAAGGTGTTGTCATCATTAAAGGAGCAACCTCCTCTCACTGAAGAAGGGCTTTTCATTTGGAAGAAGATCATTCAAAGGGAGCACTAACACATGTTCTTCAACCATCATCGAAGTGATCAAGTTGAAGATTTCATCTTCACTTGTCAAGTAAGTATCTTTCATTCTTTAATCAATTTGGTAAAATGAATTCATGTTTGCAAGGAGATCTATAAGCTGGTTGGGTCATCGAAATTCCTTGCATGGAAAAGGAGATAGACATAGTCCTCAAAGAAAGTAAAGTCATTGAATGTATCAATGGAAAGGTCTCCTATGAATACATGTAAAGGGGTCAAAGGGCTCAAGGGATTCTTATGTAACCAGTCAAAGATCCCTTGTCCATGTATAGCAATATTGGATACATCAAAGAGATATGTATGAGAGGCTGGTAGAGCTATTATCTGAAGATGCGATAAATGTTAGGATATTCCGACACATAGGAAATAGTTAAGTTCAACTTGGTCTAGTATAGAGTTAGGTAAAGTGTGTTTCTTTACCGTTGTACATTTTGTAACTTACAATCCGACGGTCACGAAATGTAGTGATCCGACGGTTCATTCTCTCCTCGGTATTACCGACACTTGATCCGTGGCTTGACACCCGATTGGTCCATGAATTCTATTTAAAGCGCATGGAGGGTCATTGTAGGTTAACCGTGCATGAGAGAAGCTTATGTAAATTTTCATTCTTTTATTAATAAATTGCCTGTAGTAGCCACGTTGGCGCAGGCCGTGGACTGTTTCC